>DWMZ01002826.1:0-13573 GCA_018249855.1 Eueides tales michaeli | reverse complement strand
TTAGCGTAAATATAAGTTTAGTGAAAGACAATTTGTTTGGTAAGCGATGAAAGTAATTGAATATTTGACTTCGGTAATCGTGTGACGGGGCGATGCGGTGTGACGAATCGTACATCAAAGTTGTCTGGTGAAAAAATATTTCTTATTTCTAATTATATTCTCTTTGTAGAAAATAATTTAGTTTTTTATAAATATTGAAGATAAAAGTATAATTTTCATAATTATTTATGTTAATATTTTAGCTTTTAAATCTACGTTTTGGCTACGGAGGTAGAAAAGTTAAAATGATAGTCGTTCAAGGCATACACTGTTGCATTAAGTTGTAGTACAATACTATAGCGTACAATTTATTAATAATATTCGTAATATTTTTTTCTTTTTTTTTTAAATAGTATAAAAACAGTAGATATTACTCCTAATGGAAAACGAGCCCAAAACCACTACGATGCGACGTCATATTTCCATAAAAACTTATTTTATCGCTTATTTTTTCAATTTAAACGAAATTCTAAACTTAAACTACAATTAAAAAATATTCATCAATTTTCTATGTTAAATATTATCTTAAAAGTGGTAACGCCATTAGAACAAGATAGTAATTGAGATAGTTAATAAAAAAAAAGTATCACTCAAACGAGCAAAGCCACAGGCTATAAAGAGATTAAATTATTTAAATGCCTCAATGCTTGATTTTACAAGCTTTTTTTTAGCTAAATTAATTGAGCCAGCCAAAAATCTACTTAATTTTTGGTTACACACAATTTCGAACTTTGTATTTAATTACACTTCTTGTTTTGCCAATTGTCGCTTCGCTTCGTCTAAAATTGAGTGCCACCAGTTGTAACTTGGGCGCATAATCAAACAACTTCACAAGTACACTACAGTAAAACTAATTAAATTCACATATCGCTCATGCAATAAAGACATTTTTTTATATCTGACTATTTACATTGACTTTTAAGTTTACTTTTTTCGGTTTAATTACTTCATTGTTACATTAAATTAACCTACATATAGCCGGAGAAAGAGAGTTCTAATAAAAAAAAGAAATATTCGATTGTAAAATTGAATACGTAAACGATGTCGAGGGAACCTAAACTACAACCACGGAACCTGAAATGTTTTCTACAACCGACGTCTCTACATATTATTATTTTGGCCCGTGTCAAAATTTCCTAGCAGATGCGCGAACACCATTGTCATGTGGCCACATGTGACAGTCGCCGACGTTTATATAATTTATATTATAGCTATAGATATCGTGCTATGTAATAAAATTAAAGAACTCATATTTTTTTGCAGCCACAATAAGGAATTATTGGGGTTCTTGATACATATTTTGCTTATAGTCTTTTACGTATATTATATATAGGTAGTCTATTTAAATGTTATACTTTTTGTAGCTTTACTGTGTACTTCATAAATGGTAGGTAGAGGGTACCTGGTAACCTAATGTTAAGACAGTCCGTTCCAATTACGATATTTTACCTACTTGCCATTTTCCGTTCAGAAATTCAGAAATATGCTGTAAGTGTAAAATTGTACTCTTACAAATTGTAATATAATGAAAGTGTACTTATATTAAATGCTTCTATATTTAATTAAAATACTTTTACATGATAGATATAAATTTAAATGCCATCCAAAGCTGAGCTCTTAAGACAAATATCTTCAATAAAATATTAAAAATTAATTTAATATAATTTGTTTCTTTCCTAAAAGCGAAAAAAGCGCATCAAATCCAATCGTTTCTCAAGGAGTATAGTATCGATCTTTATATAAGTATGATAAAAGAATAACAAATGGTGTTTCACAATGGTGTGCAGCGGCGCGGAAATGTGCTGACCGCCGCGCCACCGCACGTGTTGAGAGGGAGACTTGGATTTATAACTTATATTTGGTTTTAAATTTCTTTTTTTTTCTGCTTCACGCTGGATCTCGCACATGGCAGAAAAGACAAAGGGAATTTGGGAACCTAGTGTTAAGACACTCCGTTCCACTTCAGTTCTCCACTTTCCGCCGTACATGAGGCATTGCGTGTTAAGTGGCGAGACGTTATGCCTTAATATATATAATATTTAATTTGAAAATATTTAATATTGTAGTAACAAGGCAAAGCGCGGCGTTGTACGTAACGGAGTATCTTAAGAATAGGTTCCTGACTTCCCTCTGCCTACCCTGCCACGTGCGGATACAGTGTGAAGCTAAAAAAAATCTAAATTAAAAAAAATATTTTAAGAAATAAAAATTATTTTAAAATATTTTTGTTTTTACTTTATAATTACTCAAGAAAAGTCAAGAGTGACATCACTTCTACGGAAGTAAGCCGAAAGAATCTTTAAAATTATTATTTTTTATAATATTTTTATAGAGAACTTGTGTTATGTCAATGTCATCATTTCCTGTTAATGGCGACGCGTAAATATATTTTTACGATATGAGATTACAAATCTTTGATATTCAGTTTTATACTCATTTATTTTATAATAAAAAACATGTGTAGTGGATGCATTGTATATTCCGTATAAGACAGGGTACATAGACTCGAAAACTTAGTAGTTAATTCACTCAGTTCGTTTCCTAACTTTTCACTGAACTTGAGGCATTGCGTGTTAAGTGCCGGAATTCAACACCGGGCTTTGTCTTGTTATTAGAAAATATTAAATACTTAATTTGCAAATATTAAATATTTCATTTCCTCAGGTGGGGATTGAACCCACAACCGAACTCGCTCATTATCAAGTTGTTTTGCTACGCCACGATAGGCCTCAGGTATATTTAATACTGTTTTTATCAATTTATTCTTAGCCTTACTTTAAAGGGTTAAAGAGCGATCCATCTCCATATATCGCTGAGCTTTTAAACATTAGAGGCCATGTTGTTGCCACTAAAATACACGATGATTGATCGGAAGATCTGTTTGGCGAAGTAACTTTAATTATTATAATAATAATATAATGACATTTTTGACATTATTTATTTTTAACTCTCCGCTGTATCCCATGTGAGGGTACGCAGAGGGAACCTGGGAACATAGTGATAAGACTCTATTCTGTTCTCCACTTTCAGGTCCCTTTCAGCCGAATTTGAGGTATTGCGTGTTGAGTAATTGTCATTACTATAAATTTATATTATTTCATTTATTTATTATCAATATATGTATTTTGGTCTTCGATTCTTGTCAAATTAAAAGTACCAAATTTAGATATATCAAATAAATACTTAAGGTATCAAAATAAAGAAACTAATAAACTTTCTTTTATTTGCATGTCTTCTTCAAAATATGTAAAGAGCAACTTGTGATGTAAACTTTGAGAAGCCAATGTTATCGTAATGTTTGGTTCACGCTGTTTCCCGCATATTGCAAGATAGACGAATCTAGTGTAGTACCAGGTGGAAAAAGTTAACATAATTTAGTTCCCCGATTTGGAACGTAATCACAACCCTCAAATTTACAGTCAGACGCTATGCGGTTGCTCTAGGAAGTGTTTTTAGTGAAAAGGGCACTAAAAAAATGAGATTTTGCGTGTTGAGAGGCCTGTCGTGGCGCAGCGGTACAAGCGTTGCCTGTAACCGACAGGTTCTGGGTTCGATCCCCAGTCGAGGAAATGAAATATTTATTATTTTCAATTTAAATATTATTGTTTTCATTTCTTCGTTCTGGTATTAAGGCAAAGCGCGGCGTTGAGTTCCGCCACTCAACACGCAATGCCTCAAAACAAATCGGCGGAAAGTGGGGAACGGAAGTGGAACGGAGTGTCTTGACACTAGATTCCCGGGTTCCCTCTGCCTGCCCTGCCTTGTGCGGGATACAGCGTGAAGCTAAAAAAGAAAAAAAATATATTTAAAGTCTTATATTTATTCACTCTGGTTATAAGGTAAGGCGTGAAGATCAGAACCGCCACTCGGAACATGGAATGCCTCAAATTCGGCAGAGAATATAAAACGGTTCAGAGTGTCTCAACACTACGTTCTCCATGACCCCTCTACCTGCCATGTGCGAGACACAGTGTGAACCTAAAAAAAAGTTTCGGCAATCGATGAAAATAACAAACAAAAATTTTAAACGTGAAATTTTAGCACAAATGTCATTTAAACATTTGATGTACATGTCACAAGTGTCTACGTAACGCATGTATATAACCCTTGTCCACAATTCACGCTTGACTTTTCCGCAATGCGATGACATCTGTAAAGGTGCGAATGTTACACAAACAAACACTCAAAGACACCGCGCGCCGCCCCCGCGGTACTTGAATGGATTAGCTACGTGAAATATTTTGATACTTGTAAAAGATTTTAAATATGTCTTATAGTATGCCTTTTTTAAATGATTTAGATAGACTGTGCTGTTACTATTTTTTTCTAAAGTAATATAAGTATTATTTGTCTGTTTCTAAATTAAAACCAATATATAATACGAGGCCGTTTTGGCGCAGGGGTAAAAGCCTGCGAGTGTAAATAACAGTTCTAAGCATGTGAGTGGGATTTTGATATTTTCATTTCCTCCGTCTAGCAACGAGGTAAAGCACGGCTTTGAGGTTTGCCACTTGGAATACCCCAAGAATTCAGAAAGTAGAAAGTGTTTATTTCCCAATAAACACTCCATTCCCATGGAGTGTCCTAATACTAAATTCATAAGTTACTTGAGGCCTACCCGGCTTCATGCAGGAAAAAAATGATAAGACGTTATCGTTATATATTGAGACTATCGCCATGTATCTTGTAAAGATACTTAATGCAAAAATAGATTTAAATAAGATTTTGCATCAATATGGCCAGTTAAATTAAAATAACATATAATAGTATATTATATTAAGTAAATACTTAAAATAAATATGAATTTCAGTGGGCGATACCACAGGCGAGTTCATAGTAAATAAACAAATTTCTTGGACGGCTTCCAAGAGGTGTGGGTTCAAATATCGAAACGTTATATTTTTTATATGTTTTTTAAATATTTTTTTTTTTACTAAGAGTTGTCCTATTTTTCACCAACAAAACACAAAGCAGCAAAGATAAAAAGTTACAACCAGTATCAAAATTATATATCTCAATATCCAGGTACAAGACGGCACATATTAAAGTGAACAGAGAATAATGTAACAAACGTGCCGAAAACGTGAAGCTACCATGTATTTAAAAGCCAGATCGATAACCATCCGTCAATATTAACATTGTAACAAGTTATTTGAATGAATGGAAACAAGAATTTTACGGTGTAAGGTGTGTTTGTAATATACAAATACTTAATACTAGATGATCTACATATATTTAATTACGAATTTCATGGAAAATCAATATTATATTGTCCCGTGGCGAAGGAATGGAAGCGTGTGATTGTAAACGACGGGTCGTGAATTCGATTCTCACTCGAGGCAATGAAATATTCAATATCTCTATTTTCCTCGCTTTAATAGCTAGGCAAAGCGCGGCGATGGGTCCCACCACTTAACACGCAATCACTCTTGTTTGACGGAAAGTGGAAAACGGAGTGTTTTAACACTAAGTTCCTAAGCTCCTTCTCCATGACAGGGTAGCTGACATATGTCGAATACAGCATGAAGCTAAAAAGAAAGTTTTAATGCCTCTAATTTTAAATAAATTTTCACTAATTTCATTACCAGTTACTATACAGAAATAAAATATTACGCTACAAATACTAAAAGTAAGATATCACCATCATTAATACATCATAAACACATCACGTCCCATAAATAAATGAACTGAATACCGAACAAGTCATTCTATAAAGTCATTTCAAGACTTAAAGGCAAAGTAGATGACGCGTAAAGAGCACCGCTTTGCCGTTTCGCCGACATACCGACAAAGTGACAAAAGTAAATTGGAGCGGTCAAGTATTGATGTGGCGAATCACTGTTGGGCCGACAATGTCGCATTGGGATTAAAACCAATATAATAATGTTACGTGTTCTCTTTACTTGAAGTATAACTTGAGTTATACTTCAAGTAAAGAGAAACGTAACATTATTAACAATACAATACAATACACACAGTATTGTTATTTTTTTAAAAGGCTCGTTGGTAAGTGGTAACACTTATTTAAGAAATTTAGCGTGATACTCGATCGTTGGTAAAATCGAGAATGGTTGGTCCATTCTTGATTTTGTTACCAACAGGCGCGGGTTCAATTCCCGCTACACCTATACTTTTATACGTTTTCTACATTATTCATTATTTTCCTGTCAGTCTGACGGTTGCCAATAAGACAAAGCAAAGGTAGTCAGTTTCGCCGCTACATGTATGTCTCGAATTTCGGCAGCATCGAGAAACTGAGTTCCTTACAGTAGATTCTCTCTGCCTACCATGCTATGATAAACAAAAATGTGCAAAAGTTTTTTAAACTATTACTTAATTAAGTTATAACTTAGGGCTACTTTTTAGTACATTTTAAACATGCACTGAAATCACGGTAAGCAGAGCTTGCTACTCTTTCAAAATACTCGTATTAATCAGATATTTTTTTTTACTTTGAACATTTTTATGATCACTTAACTCCAGTTTTCCCTTCCATTACAAATTTAAATAAAAATAATAATTGCAGTAAGCAGTAGTAAGCGAGGGGAGAAGGCTCCTCCCACTGGCCCAGTCCCCCTCGTGTTGCGGTGACATCACTGTTTAAATCAATTAAGCGGTTAGCTTGACTTGTAGTACTTACTTTTAAATGTGTTGTGTGTTTAACTATTTTTTTTTAAATTTATTTTTAGCTTCACGCTGTATCCCGCACGAGGTAGAGTAGGCAGAGGGAACCCGGGAAGCTAGTGTTAAGACACTCTGTTCCACTTCCGTTGAGAGAGTTGAGTGGCGCAACTCAACGCTGCGCTTTTGCCTTATTACTAAAATTATACAAGAAAATAAAAAAAGTAAAAAAAAACGCTCCAACGCTCTTAGAGTCAATTCTGAGTAACCTGAGAGGTCCTTAAAGTAAATTCTGTACTTATAACAAATCTGTAACTGATCACTGCCTGTACATAAAAGATATATTAAAAAATACCTTACAGGGGACGTTTATTAATGTAATAGTCCCCAAAATAGGCATTTTTTAAGTTTGTCTGTTGTCTATTTTTCTATCTGTTTGTCTGTGCGTTTGCACGCGCTGACCTCAGAAACGTCTAACCAGATTTAAACGCAGTTTTCACTATTTTATGCTGGAAATTGTACCTCTACATTTAGTATTTGTTATATTGAATCAGTTAATAAATAAAAGTTACGTTAATTTGAAATATTTAGTTCGACAAAATAGCTATAATTTTTTTAATCATCTGGCTGGAATATTTGTTGTCAATGTTTCTTTTTTTTAACTTCACATTGTATAGAGGGAACCCTGGAACCAAGTGTTAAAACACTCCGTTCCACTTTCGTTCCCCACTTTCCGATGAATTTAAGGCATTGCGTGTTGAGTGGCGGAACTCAACGCCGCGCTATTAGAACGACAAAGTAATTTAGTTAATAAAACATTGTAGTTATATAATAAAATGCTAGTTTTAAAATAAAATGCTAATATAAGGCCGCAATAGCTAAGTGTGGTAACACTGGACCTAAGCGCGAGAGCTATATTTTTTTTTTTTTATTTATAGGTTCGGTTCTAATTTCTCACCCCGGTAGACCATAGTGGTGTAGGTATAGACCATGATTTAACTTCAAACATACGAAAACTAAAGGAACTGGTTCAATCATGAAGCAATATCGAGGCACACGAGGCCAATCGTCGTACATCGACTATGGATACAATTTTCATGCACGGAAATACAATATGTAATATTTTTTTCCCTCACTCTGTTGATTAAGCTAAGCGCAGTGATCATTTCCGGCACTCTACAAGAGTACTTTGCCTTTCTGCAAAGCCTTACGCAAAGCTCTCAAAATTCAGCGGAAGGTGGAAAACTGAAGGGTCTTAATGAATACTCGGTAACCTGAGAATTCGGTGACCTCTGCCTTGCTATGTGTGAGATAAAGTGTGAAGCTGATAAAAAACTAGAAGCAGTCGATTCGAATAAATAGCTGTAAAACGCTTACACGAGGCCTGTCGTGGCGCAGCGGCACAAGCGTGTGACAGTAACCGACGGGTTCGGGGTTCGATCCCCACTCGAGGAAATGAAATATTTAATATTTTCAATTTAAATATTCAATGTTTCATTTCTTCGATCTGGTAATGAGGCAAAGCGCGGCATTGAGTTCCGCCTTAACTTCAAAGTGGGGGACGGAAGTGGAACGGAGTGTCTTAACACTAGGTTCCCGGGTTCCCTCTGCCGACCCTGCCTCGTGCGGGATATAGCGTGAAGCTAAAAAAAAACCGTTTACTAGCTTATTTCTATTTTAAGTATATAACTTAAAAATACATTTTAATATTATTGACTAAGGACTAACAGATTAATTATCTGATCGTATGTGCTTTGCTAGATATATAAATATTTCTAGTTATTACTGGCTCACTATCAACTGTGTGTATTTTGAAAATCAAAAGTGTTTTCTTTTTCAGCTTCCTACTTACTGCATATAATAAAATATAACTCTGTTGTGAATAGAAAATGACACTAAACACGATACACTCAGTGTACACATTGAGTGTCACATTTATTGTGACACTATAATTAGTGTCGCATCAGTCGCTATCTGAACACTTTGTCTAAGTGTCTAGTGTGGTTGAGTTTCCGTGCACTTGCAAATTGACACTTCTCAGACAAAAAAAATAGTACAGTAGTATAATGTTGATGTCAGTCTATTTGTACCTTTAAGACACTCCGTACTGTACTACTTTTTAGAAAACATACTATTTTTTCATAAAAAATTGAAAGTTTATTTTGATATGATTTATAAAAAAAAGTTTTCCTTTCCTAAGTGTGAAATATCACTTACAATATTATATGGTAAAAAAAAAATACTTCGCACTCTACTTTTCTCCCAATGTTTATAAAACATTGTATGTTGATAGCGGAACTCAACGCCGCGTTGATCTTGTCAACATCAAATTAAAATATAATAATGTCAAGAAAGACTTGTAATAGCGTCACAATATTTGTATGTAAGCTACATAACTTGCGTTCATACTATTTATTTGACGCATATATAAAAAGTACACGGCGTCCGTCTGTCTGCGCCATCAATGAATATGTCGAGGACAATGAGATGTCAGCCTTTTTAAATTTATAGTTTATTTTGTTCTAAACTAACATGGTTGTGGTCAAATGTAGACCACACAGAGTATCGCGAAAATTATACAGTGTGTTATTTTTTAATATAATTATATGTAATATATAATTGTATTTGAAATATATCGTAGGTTTTGGCGTTCGTTTCTCTCTGCCTACCCTTCTTGGGATACAGCGTAAAGTTAAGTGAATTTAAATTATGTAGGAATTAGTTAAATAGTTATGTGTTATATAATCTATAGTAGACTTTAATTAGGCGCTTTATCACGTATCAGAAATATTTATTATATTTTTCTTATCCATTATATATCTTACTTATTAATTACTTTTATTATTTAATATTCTCATATTTTTAAACGGATTACTCGATCATATTTAAATCATATAAAATACATTAAGATTGTACATCTTGTTGTGATGCTGAAGCACAAGCGAGCGACTATTAACATCACACTTTGTGGGTTCCATCCCTACTCGAGGAAAAAAAGAAAATAAAATATTCACATCTCTGCTCTGGTATCAAGGCGAAACGCAGCGTTAAGTTTTACCACTCACAACGCAATACTTTAAGTCTCCACTAATCGTGGAACGAAAGTGTCCGAATAGAAACGGAGTGTTTTAACACTAGGTCTCTCTGCCTATCTTGCCATGTGAAGAATACAGTGTGAAGCTGAAACAAGTAATAAAAAGACGACCCACCACCTACGCGGTACAATTTAATTTCGTAAATTTAACAGCCTGTATCCCTTTACGTTGCCCATTGATAAAACTCAGGCATTTCTCGACAAGCGTAGTAATCGACAAGTACAATACGATTCGAAAAAACATGCGGAGCTTAATAAAGTTGTCACGCTTTTACGCAATTCCTTTAAATTTTATTGAAATACACTAAACTTTGTGTTTGGAAGATTTATATGATTTTTATATAGAAATTAGAAGATACTACGACTGTATTAAAACTAAATTCGTGAATGGTTGGGTTTTATTTTTGGACTATGTATGGTGAATGGGAGGATTTTTTCAAATCATTTTTTCAAGTTTCAAGCTATACATCAAAATTAAGTACTCTGCTCTCTTCTTATTAATTTTATGCGAAATATTGTGCTATGTCCTTGATGTTTCAGGCTTGCAGTGTCGTACAGATTCTATCCCCACTCGAGGAAATGAAATATATAATATTTTCATTTCTTTGCTCTAGTAACAAGGCAACGCGCGGTGTTAAGTTCTGCCACTCAACACACAATGGCTGAAATTCGGCTGAAAGTAAAAAACAAGACTATCGTAATAGAGACGGTGGCATTAGGTTCCCAGTTCCCTCTGCCAGCCTACCTTGCCACAGAATAGAATAGAAAAACCTTATTGTACTGAACATCAACATAACAAAATACAAAAAAAAGATACAACATACAGATTGTGCAAAGGCGGTCTTATGACTAATAGCAATCTCTCCTTTGAAGAGAGAAATAAAGTTGTACAAAAACGGGCTCGTTTACCTTAATTCTAGTACATACAGAAACATATAAATACAATATAATAATAGATATAATATATGCATACGAAATAATAAATATATATGTATATATATATATATATATATATATATATATATATATATATATATATATATATATATATATATATATATTATATATACATATATATTATATGTTATAACAAAATAAAAAAAAATACTGAACGATTTGGATTAACGAATATCTGACAGAACTGTATTCCATAGTTTATTTATTGGCTTTCATAATAAAAGATTCACCATAAAAGCGGGTTTGAGCAGTTGGCAACGTTATCAGTTCTTGACCGTAGTTCAAATATACAAGTTGTTTCCGCACCCAAGACATAAAAAGGATTCTTTAGATAGTTAGGAGTATGGAATAAAGGAAAGGGAGGACGTTCGAGCTACGGCGGTGTCTAATAGTACGGCATTTAGCGAGCGACATGGTCAAAATTACGCAAGCCAAAAATAAATTTTAATCACATATTTTGTATACCCTTCAGCTTGTTAGCCTAATCTTCCGTTACGTCCGTATAAAATTGATAAGCTTAATCTAAAATATAGGTGATGAGGGCATGTGATAGCCTGATAAAGAACTCATCTGGTCTCTTAAAATATATCAAACATAGAATATATCAATATAGATAGGTACATCTTTAGATGGATAGCAAAATTAAAAAAGTTGCCTAAGTAAAATAAAAAGTTGCGTAACGAGAAAATATGCCCTTTAAAACTGTTACTTCTAAAGTATATATATTTTAAAATTTCTTTTTGTAACGGTATCAATAATGTAAAATTGTATAACGGAATATCGATCACTCAGGCCCCCGATATAAAGGCGTGTTCAAAAAACATCAAAGTGCTCAAAATTAAGAAGTCAAATTCTTGATGTATCGATCTTTAGATTAGCCCACTTGTGTTTATAATACAGAGTATAGATTATGATCTATAAAAAAATGTTCTAGCTTGCACAATGTATTCTATATGTGTAGGTTGTTATGAATATTTCTAGTTTTTTCTTATATTATGAAAAAAAAAGAATTAAACATTTAAGATATATTAAATATGTCACTTGTACGTATTTAGCAAGTTTTTAACATTTCTCAGGTCGATCGGAGTAGTTCTTAACAATTTATTTATAATTATAGAATTCAACGCCACGCTTTGTCTTGTTACGAGAATAATAATAATAATAAAGCCCTTTTATTTCCAAACTATAAGTTTTCATTTTACATGCATTTTTGATGATACATTAAATAAAATAAAATAAAGTTGTATAAAATAAAATTAAATAAAGTTTAAAGTTCAATTGAATTGAATTACATCAGATAAAACTGAATTGAATTAAATGAGATAAGATTGAGTTGAATTAAATTAGATAAATTGAATTCAATTGAATTAAAATAAATAATTGAATTAAATTAAAATAAATTAAATTGAATTAAATTAGATTAAATTGAATTGAATTAAATTATACATAATTGAATTGAGTTAAACTAGATAAAATTGAATTGAATTAAATTAAAATGATTAGTTATAATAATTAAATATATATCAACCATTCCAATATTCATCTGGATTTCAGTTTCAAATATACGGTAAATTATTTCTTTTAAATACTGATGTTACTGTCATCTTCTTCGTTGTTCGGAACCCCTTTTCGGGTATAGGCCTCCTCCAGCTTGTTCCAGGTCTTTCTGTCATTAGCTCTCTTTTTCCATTCACTTCCTGCTATCGCTCTTATATCATCTATCCACCTCTTTCTAGGGCGCCCTCTTTTCCTATGCCCTGTCGGTCCTTCCCACATGACCGTCTCTACTGTCCATCTTTTGTCTGTGCGTCTTGCTATATGACCTGCCTCATGTTACGAGAATATAGAATATAAAATAATTAATTTTCCCGAGTAGCTATCGAACCTAAGGTTGTCGGGGTTACAGTTAAACGCTTTACTATTGCACCACGTCTGCCCTAATCTACACAACAATTTGTAACATGTACAATGATACATTTATAATTTCTTCTAATAAAAAACATTATTTAGAACAAATAATAATATAAGAATTGCAAGCGTTTTATAAGAAAAAATTGCATTAAATTTTGTAAAACGCTTGCAATCAATCCATCATGTGACACCAAAATTGACAGATCACAGCAAATCCACGATTCTTTGGGAAACTGTCCAAATGTATCAAAGCTCTGCAATCAAGTCCATTGTATTTGAATAGTATCTACTTGTTTAGATTGATGCTTTCGATCAAATTTTGCGGGCTTTTTATGATAAACCAGGAAATGTATATTATTGTATGCAACAAATTCAACTTTGAATGAAACTATTGTGGTGTATATGTGATTTATTAGGATTGAATATCTATGCGCTTGGACTGTATTAATTTAGTATGTGGTACAAAAATAATTGAGGCTATTGTAGCGCAATGGCAAAGCATTGGACTAAAAACGTGACAATTGACGGTTTGATTTCCACTTGAAAGAATGAATTATTTTTATTTCCTAGCTCTTGAAGTTAGATTCGAAAATTAGATGTAAATAAGGTGACGCAATTCTCATGTTAACAGTCCTTTCTGGCTACTCTGCCGTGAGTGGGATTTTACAGCGTAAAGCTAAAGAGAATTTAAAAAATATGTATTTTTTTTAAATTAATGCAGTACCATACACAGTTTTACATTTTTTTTAATTAATGAAACAGTACCTTACACAGGATTAGAAAATTTAGTACGCTTAAAATATATATTGTTAACATTTGTCTCTAAAAATAAATTCGTTATATTGATTCCAGAGAGGCTCATTGTGACTTTCAATGGGTCTCTATATATTCGCATTGTGCATCGCATGTATGTAACACATAAATCCAGAACCGCAACAATCGAAACCATTA
>DWMZ01002825.1:0-13574 GCA_018249855.1 Eueides tales michaeli | reverse complement strand
AAAAAACAAAAAATACATTCTAATAAACTTAAAAACTTATGTTATACTACCTTTAAATGATATAAGATAATACAAAACTCTACTATGTAAAAAATACTAACCATAAAAGAAAAAAAACAACAACAAAGCATGTAATTAACCTAAAATGAAAAAACAAAAAAAAAAATAAGATAAAAACTTTAAATACAAAAATAATAATAATAACAATAACAAAAGAACAAAAATATGCACTTTTCAAAAATTATATAAAGGGTTATGTTTACTTCTATGAAAATGCTTTGATAAGAATTAATAAAGCTGATTTTGTAGTGTGGATTACAAATAGTTAATTAATCTATGTCGTTTTAGATTTACACATAGATATTTTAATAAATTTTAAAACCAAAGGCTTTTAATAAAATTTCGATATCACATTATCAACAAAAAGCTGAAAAATAAAATAAAGAATCATATATAATGCTGAAATTAATAACTAATTGTTTGTGACCAGTATTTCTTTTGTATACACTGTATCTGTAAAGTACAATACTTTAAAAAAACATTTTAATTTTTATCACGTATGCATGAAATTAATTCAGCAGCAATAAAATGTTGCTTACTTGATAAAGTCCTACAAATAATTGAATTACATTTTCTTTTCAGCTTCGCGTTCTATCCCACACAAGGTCGCAGGCAGAGAAGTCTTAGGAACCTAGTGTTAAGACACTCCCTTACCCCACTCTCCACCAAATTTGAGGCGTTGTGCGTTGAGTGGTAGAACGCCGCGTTTCGCCCTGTACGTACGCCAAAGAAATGAAAACTTTGAATGTTTCATTTCCTCGAATTTGAATAAAACACACAACCTGCCGCGCTTACAGTCACATGCTTGTGTCTCTTCGCCATGACAGGTCTCCCGTTTTCTCAGGGTTTCATGAATTATATATGTATTATAATTAGTAAAAAAGCACTAAGAAGTTTCCGTTACTTTTCAATCTGAAAACGGAATAAATATATTTAAAATATTACATATTAACATACTACTCAAGATATATATATATATATATATATATATATATATATATATATATATATATATATATATATATATATATATATATATATATATATATATATATATATATATATATATATATATAAACTTTTTAACCAGCGGTCATTTCGGACTCAGGGGGTCACAAGAAGACCTGTGGTGAATTTTTTTCAAAATTCGAATGTAACGTAGGTACGACATCAATAGGTACAAATTTCGTTCGAAAGAAGTACAAAACACTTTTCTTTATATGATAAATTTTGCATTTGGCTTTTTTCTCAGTTCCCTCTGCCTACCCTGCTATGTACGGAGGACAGCGTAAAGAAATCAATAACTAAAAAAATATTATTTTTCTTTTTGCTAACGTTAATCAACATAGTCAACCTTACTACACACCCATTTTACCACCAAAAATAACTAAAATGATAAGACATTATAAATTTTTACATAAATTTATTTTATCAATCGACTCCCACTGATAAATATGATTAAATATAAAGAAATAAACATATTTTGTATGACAATTGATTTCATTTAACACCATAATCGTTCGCAGTTATTGCATGTTTTAAATTAAAAAGCGTAAAGTAAAACAGTGTATTCTAAATAAAGTAGAGACATAATCAGCGTACGGTAGATAATTATATTTAGCGTAAAGCGTATTCTGCATATTTACAGTACACACAAAAATTATTAGACCTCCCGACTTTTATTTCCTAGTTCTATACGCAGTACATACTTTGTATTGTTACAAGAGCAAGGAATAAACATAATTAATTCCCCATAGTAAACATAATTAATGCTTATATTAACCGTTGTACCACTGTGCTACGGCGTACAATTTTTAGTATATTTTAATCTAAAATTTGTATTGAAATATTGAATCGTGTCTCATCTCAAGACAAATCACAGTAGCTTTATTCAAGCGCTTGCAGTTAGTTTTCATTCCTATAGATTTATGTTTTATTTTATTTAGTAATCGCTTCTTGAACAACTTGAAGAAGTGAAATAGTTAATATTAGCACTTTTTCGTTATGGTAACAAGGTAAAGCGAGACGTTGAGTTCTGCCACTCAATACCCCTCAATGCCTCAAATTGGCGGAGAGTTGGAAACGAAACGCACTTAACACTACGTTCCCAAGTTCCCTCTGCCTACCCTGCCATTTGCAGGATACAGCGTATGCTGAATTATTATTAATTATTCTTAATATAACTTAGAATATGTATCTGATGCAATATTACAACTAATATATTGACGTCATATCATTAGCTTGATAAGATTAACCATTTTTGCTATTAATATATATATTAATAAAAATATATGTATATTTAAAATAGATAAGTTATGTTTTTATTAGACTCCATCTTGACGCACTTGAAGGTTGGAACGTGTATGGATAAATATAAATACACTGTCAGTACAGCTGACAGCTTTACAATTTTGGAGGGTAGATAGCATCATCATCAGGAAAGAATAAAATCTAATTAAAAATTTAGTAAAAAATGGCGCTAATATCATGAAAAATATGATAGGAACTGAGCAATTATAGAACACGAGAAGTATATTGAGTTTAGATAATTATTATTTTAATATTTTCTTTCGAGAGTCTGAACTGCGTGTGACGCGTTTTACGTGCGTTACCTCAGCGTCACCTTTAATTTACCTGTTTCGATGTACCTATATATATTTTCTTTTCTTCGCCCTGCTCTCTAACAAAGCAAAGCAGACTCCGTCAGTCAGCACGCAGTACCTTAAATTCGGCGGAAAGTGCAGAACGGAAGTGTCTTTATGGTAACAGCGTATCTTAACACTAGTCTCCCATGTTCCCGTACCTACGGAATACAGCGTGTAAGAAAAAAAAGATATTTTTTATAAATGACGACACGTCTTGAAAATTAATTGCTTCTTCAATTCTTTTTTATAGATATCATTGTATGTTTAGGCCAGTCGTGGGGCAGCGGCACAAGTATGTGACTGTAACCGAAAGGTTCTGGGTCGGTCCCCAGTGGAGGAAATGAAATATTTAATATTTTCAATTTAAATATTTAATGTTTTATTTCTTCGCTCTGATAATAAGGCAAAAGCGCGGCGTTGAGCTCCGCCACTCAACACGCAATGCCTCAAATTCGGCGGAATGTGGGGAACGGAAGTAGAACGGAGTCTTAACACTAGGCTCTCGGGTTCCCTCTGTCTACCCTGCCTTGGATACAGCGTGAAGCTAAAAAAAAAAGAAAAATGTATGTGTTGTTTTATAGGTGTTAACATTTAAAAAATAAATAATGTTATGCTTATATCAATAAAATTATTTTAATTTGACTTTGAACCACGTACCTTGCACTTATACGTGATGTGCGTCATACAACACTGTTTTTTTTTCAGCTTCACGCTATATCCCGCACATGGCAGGGTAGGCTGAGGGAACTTGGGAACCCAATCCTAAAATATTCAGTTCCTTTCTCCACTTGCCGTCGGATGCCTTAAGCATTGCGTTTTAAGTGGCATAACTCAACGACACGCTTTGCCTTGTTATTAGAAATGAAAATATTAAATAATTAATTTGAAAATATTAAATATTTCATTTCCTCGACTGTTATAGTTATTTTCATTTCTCTACGCGGAGATAGATAGTAAGAGCGACTTAGTAGTTAGTAATAAAAGGAACATCGAAATTACTTAACAAAAGATATCGATACTTATGTTATAAGTGAACAATTCATCTACAATATATTTTGTCATGCCATTGTACGGCGGTCACTGACACGATAGTTTACTTTGAGTTACGCTCGATCATTATCTTATTAATAACAATTGTAGAAACCAAAACGAGGATTGAATCAACAATTCTTGAACTTTGTAACATTATATAGAACGGGAATGTTTTTTATATTAAATTTTTTGACACATTTTGAGGAGTTATTTAGGAGAATTCGAACGGATATAAAATATTTTGACACTAGGTCTATCTGCTCTATGTGTCAAGCTAAAAATATGAAAACCGGTCAAGTGCGAGTCGTACCCGCAACCTAGGGTTTCCTTCTAATTTCACATTTAACTTATTTAAAATTTCAATTTCATTTCATTACTTGGCCAATGAAGAAAAATTGGCAAATGGACTAAAAATTATGCATAAAAGCTGGTATGTTTTAATTGAATTGACTTTATCCAAGGGACCGTAAAACGGACCGTATTTTACGTCAATGTCAGCTCGTCTTGACAACCGTACAGACGGACAACAAAGTAGTCATGTGAGGGCTACTGCTTTACCTTTTGATATACGTAATCCTAAAAATAATAAGAATTCAGTTAGTGTATTTCGTAATCAAATATCGCATTTTTTCTAGTAAAATAATTAAATTAAAATCACTTCAAAAGAGAACAGCCGAAATTTAAACACGTTTTGTCTTAAAACAGACTTAATTTATGAAATATTATCATTTTAAAACAATGGTATTAATTCGAAAACGGACATACACACGATAAAATTAATTAATTTTAATTTTTTTTTTATTAATTTGCTTAAATCTTGTTTTTAATTTCATATTATGTAATTAGGTTACTTATTTGAATATGATAGGTACTATATTTGTATTTTGTTTAATATAACTTTTTTATGGTAATTGAAGCCTGTCGTGGCGCAGCGGCACAAGTGTGTGACTGTAACAGACAGGTTGTGGGTTCGATCCCCACAAGAGGAAATGTAATATTTAATATTATCAATGTAAAATATTTAATGTTTAATTTCTTCGCTTTGGTAATAAGGAAAAAGCACGGCGTTGAGTTCCGCCACTCAACACGCAATGTCTCAAATTCGGCAAAAAATGGGGAACGTTAAATGGAACGGAGTGTCTTAACACTAGGTTCCTAAGTTCCCTCTGCACAGCGTAATGTATGTATTTTAATTCATTTTGAAACATTATAGTTTTTGTTGTATTTAACTTATGTACTGTAATAACTATGCATTGTTTAAACTATTCACAATGCATTGTTGTAATAATACATAAGATAAGTTAAGTTGATACTTTTCCATAAAATGTAAATAAAATACCAACAAACAACTATAATAACAACTGAGACTGTATGTGCCTTATAGTTTTACACTAACTTGCTGCGCGCGAAGCTGAGCGCCCGGTGACAACTACACCGGGCAGACGAACATGCCCAACTTCTGCAGACAACCACAAAACCACCGCGAGTCCAACCTCAAATGACCGGACAGGGCTTGGGACATCCGGTCCCCGCGGTACCCATATTCAAGCAACCAGATCCGTGGGTCCGGTTGCGACCTGACTGTCCAGGGGTAACTAAACAGCCAGGGCCTGTATCGCCTAGACTAGGCACGCGAACAGACAGCCGTCGAGGTACTAACAAAAGCCCACCTCTATCTTACTACTGTCCGAGCGGCCCCGCCCCTTTGAACACAGATACCCTCCAAAGCAGGTACTGGAATCAGTTTGCGGCCGCCCGGTTTTAAGGGTGCATCCTGTAAGGTCCGAATGCACGCGTAAGCCTTAAAATTTCCGCCACTGCTGACAGTGTGACTCTCCCACACGTACTTTAGTCGCCTCCTACGACACCATCAGTACCAGGGTGAACATATTCTAAGCCAAAATGACACGGCCGACAATATTTAATGTTTTATTTGTTCGCTCTGGTAACAAGGCAAAGCGCGGCGTTCAATTCCGCCACTCATCACGTATTTCCTAAAATTAGGCAGAAAGTGGAGAACGGAAGTTCCCTTTCTCCACCGTGCCATGCGCAGGACACAGCGTGAAGCTGAAAACATACATATTTTTAAAGATTGTTTGAAAATGGTATTTATTAGTAAATTGAATGAAAAAGTTTTTTGTGATTTTAGTTATATATGGCTTAATATTAAAATATTACCATCTATATTTATTTATTTTTTTCTGTCTCTTTTTCATTTTGTTATGTATAACAAAATGAAAAAGAGACAGAAAAAAAATATATACTTTGTTATGTATTACTGTTAAGTCAATTTATGCATGTGGACTATAATTAATTAATATTGGACTATAATATGATTATGACTTTGAATTGTTTTTTTTTGTATTAATAATAGTTATTTTTTTGTATAAAATTGTAATATTTAAATTTATGATGTAATATTTAATTTAAATTTTTTTGTATAAAATTGTAATATGTAAATTGTAATTTTATAATTTATCGAATAAAATTATGAAAATATACTTGTATTTCTTCTGATGAATATTTAATTGTAGGTAGAGATAGTAGCAACGAATCAATTAAAAGCAGGGTAGGCAGAGGGAACCCGGGAACCTAATGTCAAGACACTCCGTTCCACTTCCGCTCCCCACTTTCCGTCGAATTTGAGGCATTGCGTGTTGAGTGGCGGAACTCAACGCCGCGCTTTGCCTTATTACCAGAGCAAAGAAATGAAACATTAAATATTTAAATTGAAAATATTAAATATTTCATTTCCTCGACTGGGGATTGAACCCAGAACCTGTCGGTTAAAACCACACGCTTGTGCCGCTGCCCCACGACAGGCCTCAATTAAAATAATCTAAATAATATTGTGTTTTTTTCAGATAAATTGTCTGAGATTACAATTTCAACGCACAGAATTAACTTGCTCACTACTCTGGTCTTCTTACACCATTTGGCACCGGCGTAGTTGATTGTATAATCACTGAAACTTGGTTTAAGCCTTTATTGTCATCTACTAGTTGTTCTCTCACGTGCTACCTACTAGCGCCTGAGGGACTACCGGGTGGTGGTTGTTTGATTATTTCTATCTTATATCTACGTAACGCCATCTTTGCCAAATGTCCTTGTAAAACTCTACCTATAGAGGTGCTAACGACATAAATAAGTTGTAACAAGCGTATAAAAATTTCGACGTGATTTGATAAGAACGTATGGCTTAGTTGGTCAGAACATGGACGGTTTCCAAGAGGTGCGGGTTCAAATCCTGCTACGTGACCACGGACTACTATAAAGTGTTCGAAACGTCGGGTTTCCAAAAATGTGTAAAAGTCAATATACGCGATTAATCCGTTTAAAAGTATTTCATTTAAAATGTGTAACAATCGCGAAAATCAAAGATATTATTACGTTCAAAATTTTTATACCCTTTTAAATTTAGTATTTTCTTTTCTAAGTGTGGAAAATCACTTTAAAAATAGTAAAATTCTTAAATAAATGGCCTCCTCTCTTGCCAAATGATAATTCGTTAGAATTATTATACCCTTTTTTATACCCTTTTAAATTTAGTATTTTCTTTTCTAAGTGTGGAAAATCACTTTAAAAATAGTAAAATTCTTAAATAAATGGCCTCCTCTCTTGCCAAATGATAATTCTAACGAATTCTCTTTCGGTAGCGGAAATTTCTCTACAGAGATGCTAACAAAATAAATAAGTAAATATTTTATTTTCTCGAGTGGGGATCGAACCCAAAACCTATCGTGATTACAAAGCCAGACCTCAATAGGTATTACGCAATAATATATTTTTTATCAAAATCCATACAGGTATTTTGAGAAATTCTTGAACAAATGTGCAAACGCATTTATTTTATATATACATATAACATTATAACTGACCTCTTGTAGTTTTTTGAACCATACACAGTCTCAATTGTAAAGTTCAAGCTGTAAATATTGTTTTCATCTTAAAATAAATATTATAAAAGAGGTGAGATTGATTACTCGAATATATGTAGTACGAATGGTCGATATAAATACTCTGTTTACATATAAAGTTTTGCGTATGTAACACGTCATATCATTTAACGCGTATTGAATATCCCTTAACAAAATATATGAGGTTGCTTGCTATATATTCGATGGCCTTATATCTGTTTATTTTAGGAAGGAGGAAGAAAAAGGAATTACAGGAATATTTTTACTATTTTTAAAGTGTTATTCCACACTTAAGAAAGAAAAATACTAAATTTAAAAACGTATAAAAATTTGAACGAAGCAGAGTTTGAACCCGCGCCTCTTGGAAACCGTCCAAGCGCTCTGACCGACAATTCCGGATTTGACCCGATTTGACCGAAATTCTTATAAGTTTGTTGCAACTTATTTATGTTATTAGCATCTCTGTTGGGAGATTTTTACAAATTTTCGCTACCCAAAGACAATTCTTACAAAAATAAGTAAATAAGCATATAAGGATTTCGACGTAGCTTGAAGAGATCGAATGGCTTAGTTGGTCAGAGCACTTGGACGGTTTCCAAGAGGCGAGGGTTCAAATCCTGCTTCATTCAAATTTTTATACGTTTTTAAATTTAATATTATTCTTTCCTAAGTGTGGAATAACGCTTTAAAAGTTGTAAAAATATTTAATAATTAGCATTTTCTCCTGCCAAACGATAATTCTAATGAATTGTCTTTGGATAGCGGAAATTTGTAAAAATCTCGCTACAGAGATGCTACCAACATAAATAAGTTGTAACAAGCGTATAAAAATTTCGACGTAGCTTGGTGAGAACGAATGGCTTAGTTGATCAGAGCGCTTGGATGGTTTCCAAGAGGCGCTGGTTCAAATCCTGCTTCGTTCAAATTTTTATAGGTTTTTAAATTTAGAAGTAGAGGAAGTTGCTGTAACGGTATAGCAGCTTATGGGTCCGATTTCCTCTTCAGGAATTATAATATTTTCATTTCTACCCTCTAGTTCAAAACAAAGCGCGGCTTCGAATTTCGCTACTCAACACATTTTTCAAATAAGTGTTTTTGTAGCTTCACGCTGCACCCGCATTGGGCAGGAGCAAACTGATTTCTTAGAGAATATTGTTTACATCATTATAGATTTTTTGTCATGTATTCATTTTAATAATTAACGAAGTATCATCACACGCAAAGACTAATGAATTTGACAGAAATATCCTATTTATCTGATCACCACTTATATTTTTTACAGGGACCTAAATGTGGTCTCTTTAGTTACATTTTCATTTTTTATTCAATGATTCCGTGATAGTTTTGGAAAATGTAAGTGTTTTAATTTAAAAAAATCAAATATTTATGCAACTCCTTGATCGGAATTGGTTGAACCACTGTCAATTTTTCATTTAAATCCACAGTTACGATTAGTCTAGATAGCTTTGTCAGATTCACAGTTTAATATGTTCCATGACTCTTATGTCATAGGTACATACGTCACGCAGTCGGTCAAAATGGAAGAATAATGATACTGACAGCTAATAATGGGAATGGGCTGGACAATAACCCGGCTCATGAATACTTATTGATAAATAAAAAGAAAATACACTTTATGATCAGCTTTTTTTTTCGAAAAGTTGTTAATTGCGACAGGTGGTAGGTTCGATTTCTTTATTTGAGGACCATTGTGAACATTTTGTTGTTTGAAAGAGTGAACTTTCTCTTTGGTAATGATATGGTGATGATGATGATGATGAAAATAACCGAATTGCTACCGACACCAAGAATAACGTTAATAAGTATTTTAAATAATAAGCACATATATAAATATCAATAATTTAACTAATTATTTATCAGTTTTCCCGAACCAATTAAAATTGTACGCAATGTACAATTTCCATTAATCTATAAAATAAATGAACAATTCTATGCGCGTATGCAAACATTTCCTATTTACAGTTTCAAATAATAATTATACTTAGTCGATTCAGATTTTTCTCCTTATCATATGACCCTATCAAGTTACATATATATAGAACGGCTTCTTATTTATTTAGTACTATTTCAAACGCCGTCGAGTAGAGTTAAGTATTAAAGAAGCTGGGAAACAGACAACATGTCGAGAGAGGCATCAATGCAGATCATAAGGAAAATTGTATCAGATGTGCTTATAATAGGCATTTGTGAGTAGTTTTTTGTATTATTTTATTTATTTCACTTTGTAGGACGCGATACAGCTTAAAACTGTTAATGCGGTGGTTGTAGGTTCAAAAACAAAGCGCGGCGTTAAATTACGCGGAAATGAACTCAACGCGGATTGTATCGATATTTAAGCGGTGCGCAGGAAATAGTCACTTTCCTTTGCTTGCTTTGCTATATGCGGTATATAGAGTGAAAAAAAAAAAATTAAAAAAAATATGTATAATAATTTCCCTCTCCTGGAAAATAGCACAAAAAAATTGTACAAGAACTTAATAAGCTTTCTCTTTTGCCAAACGGTATTTCTAATAAATTGTCTTTGGTAGCGGTAATTTAAGTTTAGTAATCTCCCTACAGAGATGTTAATTACACAAACGAGCGTTAAAGATTTTCGACAACACTTGATTTTTACAAGATGTTTTTGCAAAAATATTTCTGTAAAATTTTACTATAATCCTTCTCATCTATTCTTTGTGTATAAATATTATATCTTTTTGACCTCTAATTGAACTACGATACGGAACAACTATGATTATAATTATTAGAATTGTGATTAAAACATCGACATCCGGCTAATTCTAGACGCGATAATTGCGGGTTTGAGCCGACTTGGAGGAATATATCATTATTTTGATTTTTCATTAGCTTTACGCTGTATTACCCACGGCAGGAGGCAGAGAGCTAGGGTACCTAGTGTTAAGATACTCCATTTTCTCCGAATTTCACTTAACACTGCCTCATTGTATGTTGAGTTGCGGAACTCAACACCGCGTTTTGCCTTGCTACAGAGCGAACAAAACTAAATATTAAATATGAATCCGCAACCTGTCGTTTACACTCATACGCTCGTGCCCCTGCACCACGAAAGACCGACCTACTTTGATAAATTAACAAAGTGCGAGTTTGCATCAATGTCCCGAAAATTTGGTGGAAACCGAGAAACAGAGCTTCTTTAATCCTAGTACTAAGTCATTACAACAATAATACATATCATTCATTCATTATCTTTACCAAAGGACTTATATATATATATATATATATATATATATATATATATATATATATATATATATATATATATATATATATATATATATATATAATAATAGCAGTCGATGTAGATATATAAGGTATCTTTCATTTTATATGCAAGTTAAGCTATTTTGTCGCCTCTAATCATGACCATTTTCACTGAAAAAAATATTTTATATTCTTCGAAAATATTCTCATCGGGCATCTTACGAAGAAAGAAATAGGTTAAATAACTTATTTTGTCTGATTCACATATTAATAACACGAACATCCTCATATATGTCAATTGTCCAATTTATAAAGAAGAAACTGACGAATATTTACGAATAATTCTTATAATTTCTGAATTGATATTCTGTCGTTTGTTAAGAACAAATAGCTTGAATTAAGTAAGGCAAATGAAAATTAATTTTGTGATTGCGATATAAATATTACATCGAGAGAGATTTGAATCCACAGTATCACGACATGAGTTAGTGTCCAGACCAGCTTTTCTAAAATTGTATTATTTAAAAAAATACACAACAAATTAGTTTAAGTTTAGGCTAGATGGCTATAGATTTTACTTTCGGTTTACGGTGAAAATCATTTTTATTTCCTTCCTATAGATAATAGTATCAAGACAAAACGCGGTGTTAACATCCGCTTCTCGACACACAATATCTAGAAAATTTTATGGAGAATGGGGAAGTAAATGCTACCACTAGGTTCCCTTTGTGTACCCTCCTATATATAAGATACACCGTGAATCTATTAAGAAGAATTATAGATATTTCTGTTTCTATTTCAGTACTATTTGGCATATACGCAACAGTGGGGATATGGGTGCCGTTCAAAAGAGGATTTTTCTGTGACGACGAGAGCCTCATGTATCCGTACCGAAATGACACAATATCGACACCTGTACTTAAATGCTATGGTCTCATATTGCCTATATTAGCGGTAAGTTGTATAAAATATATGATTTATTTGTAGGTATGTGATATATTTTATGTAAAGGCACTTTTGAGGCGTTATTACTAGTAGCTGCGACATAGTATCATACTACTGTAGTTATTAATAATTAAATTTATATGTAGATACATATATTATTATATTAACATATTGTTTTTATAATGATATACCTAAGTGTTGAGAATACGCTCTTTGCTCTTTACGGGAAGTAAAGATCGCTCAACATGTGTAAACTTGAGCCCACAAACGTTTCTTCAACGTACCTATAATTTTCCTAAATAAGGATGGAAAGTAGCACTATGGAGTATACATTTCCTTTTTCTAGTTATTTTCTTATATTATATATTAGAATACAGTTAAAATAAGCGTTGGTTATATATTTTTTACACCTTTTCCTCACAAGTATTATTGTGGAGACACTAATTAGAACCTTTGTAATATAATTTATAACAATCATATTAAATTATTCTTATTCAATATTTTAAAAACCTTTGCTTTATTATAATTAAGTTTAATATCACGTGCGGATGCACGACGCAATGAAACACCTGTAGCTGGTACATACATATACATATATAATACAAGCACAAGAAATAATTATTAAGACAATTACGGCAAACTATAAATAAATATAATATAATTAATATTTATTTATCTTAACGAAAGTGAAACATTATGTTAATAAATATCATATATGTATATATTTTACTTTAAGTACATAATCTAAAAAAAAATGATTGTAAACGCGGTGTGTTTAATTCTCGGACGAATTAACTACGATGCAAGGGCATCGCTCTGGCAACAAGACAAATTGCGGCGTTAAATTTCGCCTCTCAATAATTATTTTTTCTAAATTGGAAAATAGGAATCTCTTGTGCTAGAAAAACAGTAAGAAAAGATACAAATTAGTATTTGGGCTACTTTGCTTAGCTTCACGCTATATACCTAGCGGCGTAGGCAGAGAGAACGGAGCGCCAAACGCTACGATCTCGGCGCATACCTCTTTCGCCTCGTCCACTGTCATTAACGTCTTCATATATGCCCTCCGGGGGGTCCTCATGCTTTTTACGTGACGATCCTCTAGTATCGTAGATACTGTGTTTTCGAAGATCAACCAAGGTGTCCCCCTCCCTCTCTTACCACTATGGGGGTAACGATTCTGTTATATTCTTATATACAAAACAAGGAGACTATGATGGCGCGCGAATCAATTCGCCACAAATTCTCAAGTGTCTCATGCCCATGTCGATTCCCATGATCCTTTCCTGCTATGTGTAAGGTACAGTGTGAAGCTAAAAAAATGAGAACATTCACACTACCATTTCGGTCAAGTTACGGTCCAATCTCTCATTTAAAAACATTTCGCATGCAAGAATCGGACATTGGAAAGCAAACAAAAGCAGTGTAAACTCTTTTGTATCCATATATGTATTTGGATTAAGATGTATTATTGCATTAATAAAAGTAAGTATTAGATCACATTTTAATGATGTAATATTCTTTATTTACAGTTTATTATTTGTGAATATGTTTCACTTCGGAAAGAAGACAACAATGTGCAATTTTTCAATTTACGTATACCAGCGTGGCTTCAAGGATTTTACCTTGTGCTCGCGTCCTTTTCGGCAGGTGCTTGTTTCATGGAATTAACTACTAATATAACTAAGAACATTATTGGCAGGCCGAGACCTCATTTCTTTGATGTAAGTAT
>DWMZ01002824.1:0-13574 GCA_018249855.1 Eueides tales michaeli | reverse complement strand
GAATAGCTGCCGTAAACTACTGGTATTGTCACTAATGCAAGATTCCTCAAGACTGGTTCCAGTGAGCATCGTTTTTATGTAGCCGAAGTGCCCTGCAAGTTGTGCCTGCTACAGTATCAATAGATTTAGAAAGGAAAAGGAAGTTGACGATATCGATCGTAAATACTGTGTTCTAGAAAAATAATTTTAATATATATATTTACGTAAAAGAGACATTCTACGACCTACATCATGATGTATAATGTTTGCAGTTCATCTATTCAACGGTTTAAGTACGCGTTATCGATCGTAAATACTGTATTCTAGAAAAATAATTTTAATATATATGCTTACGTAGAAGAAAGTCCCTATGTGAGTCAGGTTCCCGGGGACCCTGAGTCAGATACCCTATCTCTAAACCAATTTTAAACAAAATCCGGTCATAATTTTCAGTGTAATTGATAAATATCGAGATTCCTGTTTTATCCTAAGGGAACATTTAATCGGGATTAAAAGTATCCTATCACCTAAGTCAGCTCATACCCTGTCTGTGTACCAAATTTCATCAAAATCCGTTTAGTAGTTGCAGTGTGATTGACCGACAAACATCCAAACAAACAAACTTTCACATTTATAATATTAGTATGATTTCATTTCGTCGAAAGGGGATTGAGCCAACAACGCTTCTTCGTACTTACAGTAACAAGCTTGTGCCTCTGCGCGACGACCAGTGTTAATTAGTAAATTACATAGCTTTTAATAAATAAAAATGTAACAAATATTCGGTAACAAGCACCTGGTTAGTGTTTAGTGACTTGAGAGATTAATTTCATCATTAATTTTTGGTTGAAACAGCTTATGCTTAGAGAAAAAGTTATTTAATATTAGACAAAATACCTATTATATGACATATTATGCGATTAATAAATCAATTAACGCTACTAATTCAATGGTTACCTTATTACCAAGAAAATTAATCAAAGAATAGGCCCCTTGGCAAAGTAAATGAAACCGTGGCGTGGGGACACAAGCTGCCGACTGTAAACGCGAAGATTTTAGGTTTGATTCCCACTAGGGAGAATAACTTATTTAATAATTTCATTTCCTCGCTGTGACAACGAAGCAAGGTACGGCTTTGAATTTCTCCAGTCAACAAGCAGTGAATGAGGTAGTACATCTTTAGTAGAAACGGTAGATATGAGATCGATGTGGTAAGGCGTAATGCTGCCAGTAACAGAGATAACGGTGCCTTAACGGAAGTCGAGTGTCTTTCTATATATCTCCTAGAAATACGAATATAATTAATTTAGCGATAACTCGTGCGGAAGATCAGTCATACGTGCGAATTAGTACCAATCGTGATGTTCATATAATGGTTCGATAAACATGTTTCACGGTGTATCGCACTTTGCAGGGTAAACAGAGGGAACTTGGGAACCTGGTATTAAGACACTCCGTTCTACTTCCGTTCTACTTTCCGCCTCAACTCAACGTCGCACTTTTGCCTTGTTACCACAGCGAACAAATGAAACATTTAAAATTAAAATTGAAAACATTTAATATTTCATTCCCTCGAGTGGGGATCGAACCCACAACCTGTCGGTTACAGTCACACTCTTGTGCCGTTGCGCCATGACCGGCCTCCTGTCCTTTTTATACAGAAGGAATCCAGGAATACATTACTTAATAAATAGCATTCTCTCTTGCCGCGAATTGTCTTTGGGTAGAGGAAATTTGTAAAAATTTCCCTACAGAGATGCTAACAATATAAATAAGTTGTAACAAGCGTATAAAGGTTTCGACGGAGCTCGGTGAGAACGAATGGCTTAGTGGTCAGAGCGCTTGGATGGTTTCCAAGAGGCGCGGGTTCAAATCTTGCTTCGTTCAAATTTTTATACGTTTTTAAATTTAGTATTTTTCTTTCCTAAGTGTGGAATAACACTTTATAAATAGGAAAAATACATTAATTTATTTAAATAATGTACGACAAATACCTTAATATTTAGCAGCAAACAGCCTTAGCTTAGACAAGCTTACGACTGTAAACGCAACGGTTTTATGTGTCATTCTCACTTGGGGGAGTAAAATGTTAGATACTTTTTTCCTTGCTCTGGTAACGAGGCAGAGCAAAAATACGCATTGATTCAGAATCTTTTGATTGCGTTGATTTACATGCTTGATACGCTTATGTCCTCTAAGAGAGCTATAAGCCTTAATATTTGGCAATAATTGCAGCCTATTACCTATACACGATTCCGAGATAAATGGTCATGACAGACAGATAGATGGACAACTTTGTTGCATACTTAAACTATTATAACACTAGCTGCAATAAAAAATAAATTTTTGATTGGAAAATATTAAAATTTCACTTCTCAGAGTCGAACCCATAGCCTGTCGTCCCTGCGCCACGACAGGCCTCAGAATTGCAAATCAGCTGTCATATTACGTTTTGTTTATGCAAAGTTGCAAGTAACGCGTCTTTCTGAATAATAACAAAGATGTAGCATTCTTAGAATTAATGTGTAGTAAATGTCGAGAAAAGCAGGCGCATCTGTATTTTATTAAGAAGATGAAGTAGAAGAAGTAGTTTTTACTTAATATGCAACAAAGGACGCTCAGTATTTTTATAGTAGTTAAATTCATTTACCTTGAAGTTATTGTTGGACAGACTAAATATACAACAACGCCGAGTTTTGTATTACCAAAGAGAGGCAGTGAAAGTAAATCATTTCTTCGATCAACAGAACCATAGCATTTACAATCGAATACTGTGCCACGCTGCAGAACTAAAGCTTTTGCCAAAAAAAAATAGAGAAAAAATGTCAATATATCAACATCATCATCATTATAAAAAAAGTATTATCGTGAACAATTAATTACATATGTTGTTATATACCATAATGGCCATAATATTGACCATAATATTCTTTAAACTAATTTGAAGCAATAACAACACAATGACATGGCGTCTGACTAAACGTAAAAACTGTGGATTCCACTCCTGTTAAGGCAAACAATTTTTATTATATACACAATATTTATTTCTCGCTATGGTAACAATCTGAAACGCGGCGTTGGCATACGCTACTCAACACGCCATGTCCCAAACGCTACCCTCGTTACATGCTTACAGCTACCGAACGAGCTTTGTACAAGACTGAAATACGTTTCACAATTTGAATATGAAATAAATTGAATTTGAAATTGATATTTTCATTTTTATAACATTAAACATAAAAGATTATAAAGCGTGTTACATAAAATCTGCATTTAAGTAACACAATAGCTGTATGTGCCGCAAACGACACTCAAAATGTAATATATACGCGATTTGCAAAACGCTCGCCTCTTTACAGGCTCTACATTTCAAATTGTGAAACGTATTTCAATCAAATAGTCTTGTACGAGCTTTGTACAAGACTATTTGATTGAAATACGCACAATTTGAAATGTATTGCCTTATTATTTATTTTTTTGTATTTTCACTTTGTTATTGGAAACGGAAGAGCTTTAATAGGAGCAAAGTCCCATAACAGAAGGCTCCCAAGTTCTCTCAGCCGTGTGTGAGGTACAGAAGATACTAAAAAAATTTTTTTACTTATTGACCAATACATATCAATACATTTAGTACAAATTCATATAAAGTGTAAAGTACGGTACATTATTAAAAAAAAAGAATAAGGAAATCAACAATAATGATGTTCACTCAACTACATGACTAATGTGTCACGATAGTGTTGTTTGTACCAAGTCATATTATAGCTATTATCTTGGCTCGTTATATAAAAATTTAATTTTCAGCAAACTAGGTACTACATTCACTCTAATAATAGCTTAACAAATTATTAAAACTTAGGCCAAACCAAACAATAATCTCAAAATGAATTTTGTATGAAAACAAAATACGATAAGTTAATCTCAATGGGCTTTATTTTTGACAAGGCTATATCAAGAATAGAGCCACGCTTGTCGAATATCAAAGGATAGTATTATTGCGTAACTAAATTATGTAGGCAAATCTATAATAATATCCTTAAATAAATAGAAATAACATTTTTTTTTCTAATATAAAAGAATATATTGAAGCAAAAAATTTAAAACTTACATTTTTTAAGCTACTCGCTGTATTCTGCACATGGCAGGATATGCAGAGCGAAATTGAGAACCGTGTTAAGACTACTATTCAGTTCTCCACTTTAAGCCGAATTTGAGGCATTGCCTGTTAAGTAGCGGAACTCAACGCGTTTTCTCTTTATATTACCAGAGCAAAAAAATCATAGCTTTTATTCTGAAGTATAATATTTCCCTTATAATATTTAACCTTATAATATTTCCTCTAAATTCGGTCAATACTTTTTCCATAAAGCTAGAACAAATGTCCATTCTCATAACATTTTTTTATTAATAATATTATTAGGATTACATCCAGCGAAGTGAGTGTGGGATACACCTTGTAAAAAAAATATATACATTTATATCTATAGTAATTTACTCTAAATTAATGGTTTTGGAATTAAACTTGGTTCGCAAAAAAATTGTACTAGAAAAAATGTTCAATTATTTCATTTCTATCTAGGGTGCCGGTAAGATACGAATCACGCACGACAAATGTGGCTTTTAAAATTGTTTAGCTAGTGTGGACCAATAATAATGCAGACTGATAGACAAATAAAAAATAAAATTATTTTTTTTTGTTTTAGCGTCTTATAAATGACCAATAACACACTAAGAAAACATGGTTATTTCGAAATCACAGACAAACACTTTTTGTTTATATGTATACATTATCATAGTATAACACAGAACAACAACAAATAGTTAGGAAACAAACATTTCCTGTGATTCAAGAAATTTAAGTAAACTTCCTTAGATCCAATTTATTGATAATCATTTATGAATCAAACTATTCGGTACCACTATATTCAATTTATTATAATTTGAACTATATATGTGAATTCAAATTGAGCGCGATAGAATATTTATGCAAGGATCGAGCTATCCATAATATTACTAACTTCTCCTTTACTGTAAATATGTATTTCACAGACACCGGTAGTTATAATAACAACAGAATGGAAATCCAATTTGATCATTATAGGCATTGATACAATCGACTTTGGAGTCATCAATTTTATATAAACAACATTGAATGCTTTCAAATTAGTCCTGTATTAAATTTAAAAACGTATAAAACGTCCAAGAGGCGCGGTTTCAAATCCTGCTTCGTTCAATTTTTTATACGTTTTTAAATTTAGTATTTTTCTTTCTTAAGTGTGGAATAACACTTTAAAAATAGTAAAAATAATCCTGTATTTTTAAGTTCACTTCTCTAGTTATTTCACGATATTAAAATTAAAATATTTTTTAATTTTTATCTTTTTATCTTAGCAACTCTACAATGTAACAGCTGAATCTATTTTTATGGAAATTAGGATTCACGCGGGAAATAAAATATTACTACCTACTTACATACGCTAAGACCTACTTAAATAAAAAAAAGAATACATAGCTGGATTTCAAACTCTGTCTCTCAATATTTACTAATGGGTTAGTTGTGACGCCTAAGAAGAGGGGCGGATTCTTAAAAAGTATATAATGTTTTTCCTTAATGTTGAACAACACTTAATAAATGCTTATTTTTCTTTTGGAAAAATAATCCTTGGAAAATTCTTTCTTTGGAAATCTGATTTCAAAACTCTAATGGTAAAGTAAAACATAATCTAGTATTCCGTGTGACAAAGCAAGCTTTGGATATTCACAAGCGTTGATGGAACGGATCAAGATGCAATAAGGTGGCTTTGTAACTATACTCGAATTTGAATCGTAGATTTGCATTTGTAAACTGTATTCCATATAGCAAAGTAGGCAGAGGAAACCTGTAAACCTAGATTAAAAACACTCCGTTCACATTAAAATACTTCCTTTGCCCAGTTTCTGCCTAATCTGGAGACATTGCGCGTCGGTTAACCGAGCTCAATGCCGCGTTTTGCTTCATATCCTGAGCGAGGAAATGAAAATATTAAATATTTCATTTCCCAAAAGTGGATCAAACCTACAATATATCACGTTTGCATAATTCAATGATCGACGACATATTTTATATGGAGCCAATAAGCTACTCCCAACTTTCTACGTTTTGTAGATTTTTTAATCCGTATAGTTTGCTTTTTTTCTTGTTCTTGGTTCTTCATTTTATTTTTTGCAATGGTGTTTTTCTTTGAATTATTGACAAATAAAATATATGTATACAAAAAAACATCTGAAGGTTACAAAATTATAATTATACATGTTTTAAGAATAATTCTTAAATTACCAGACAATTAAATATTTTTGAACTTAGCATATTACAAAAATAAAGGAAAAGATAAAATTTCGCAGTTACAAAATTCTTATCACTTGTCACTTTTAGCTACGTAAAAAGGGTTGTAGGGTGAGGTGTTAATTTTCCTGTGATGGAGCGTAAAGGGGATAGATACTATTCTTAAAAAATGCTACATTTATTATGTTTTTAGGGTTCTGTATCTCAAAAAGAAAATACGGACTCCCATAATAATAATTTGATGTTTGTCTGGTATGCTATAGTTCTGTGATTATGGCGTTCCGAGTGTGCCAGTTGAGCACATATCACTTCGCCAGTGTCACGTTGTATGGAGAATACACGAAGGAGATTGTACGGTAAAAACAGATTATATTACACACTAGGAGAATGCATGTTATAAAAAGAAGATCTAGTTAATAATTACCTTCACCTATAATAAAAAAAAATATGTATTTAAATAAATATAGACATTATGTACTTAGCACACGGGATTAATAATAAGATTTTGAAATATATAGTACAAAGGTGTTAGTCTACAACTTAATATTCTTATATCTAATATATTTACATAAAAATTTACATAAAGAACTAAACACAAACATTAACAAACATTGAACATTAAGGGGACGGCGAATTTTGTGGGGAAGGATTATGTACATAGCACACAGGATTAGTAATAAGAAATATATAGTGCAAAGGTGTTAGTCTGCAATTTAATATTGTTATCTATACTATAATAAAACAGTAAAAAAGTCGTGTCTGTACATTGAATCTATTTACGAAAAAATAATGTAGGGGGGCTTAAAATAACTAATAGAACACGAATCTATAATTTTTAAAATTTTTGTCTATCTGTTTGTCTGTTTGTACCAGCACATCTTCTAAGCCACTGGACCGATTTCAATGATTTTTTTTTCTGTTGTATATCAATTTGGTCTGGGCAGGACTTAGGCTATATTATACTTTCATACCTGATGAAGAACAGTAGGGGTCCAGAAAGATTATTAGAAATAACTATATACGTCCATAACAAAAATTGTTAAAGGTACTGAGCATTTTACAATTGTATAATAAAAATAAAGATCTAGAATATTTGATGAACAATCTTAACAGACCAGCTAAACTATAAGAAATATTGAGATGCTGTCTTAACAAAAGTTAATAAGTATGGTGAACATTTTGCATTAACATATTAAAATCAAACATCTGGAACAACTTATGAACAACCATAACGGCCCAGGTAAAGTATAAGAAATAATGAAATGCTCTCTTAACAAATGTTACTGAGCGTGGTGAGTATTTTGCATTGACATATTTAAATCAAACATCTGGAACATCTCATGAACAATCACAACGGTCCAGCTTATACTTTATAAGAAATAATGAAATGCTGTCTTAACAAATGTTATGAAGCATGGTGAGCATATTGCGTTGGCATATTATAATCTAAGATCTGGAACATCTTATGAATAATCATAGCAGTCCAGCTAAAGTATAAGAAATAATGAAATAATAAAGATGGTAAGATGATGATATATGTATGTTGAGTGAGAGTGTTAGTAAAAATGTGTTAATAAAAATTGAAAAGAGTAAGGGGGACAGCACACTACCTTGCGGGACGCCAGCGTCATTGTGACATACCGACGAGTGTTTTTTGTCAAGCTTGATACTCTGCGTCCGTAAAGGTAAGACGAAAACCATTCAGTAGCTTCGGAGGAAAAATTTATAGATTTCAGAATACCTAATAAAACATCAAAATCCACTGTGTTAAAGGCTTTAGAAAAATGTAACAGAACAAGTATAGTCACTTGCTGGTTGTCAAAACTGCATCTAATATCGTCACAAACTTTATTAAGAGCCGTAACTGTGCTATGCCCAGGACGGAAACCAGATTTGCTATGCCCAGGACGGATATCAGACCCGGAAGGGAGACAGGATGTCATTACTGAGCAGGAAAAGATAAATTTGTTCGTGTATTATTCGCTCAAGAACCTTAGCGAGAAAAGATTTTTAGTATTTTAAAGATAGTTACTAAATTTTGGGCAACGCTGGACAGTATAGGAAGTTCATCGGCGGTTCTAAAGATGCTTACAAGGGTTTCAGCAAGTGCAACCAATAGATCTTTTCTAGATTCTATGGGACTGTCAACACCTCGATTTAAAGAGCAGCCATTAGGAAGGGACATTCGGCATTTGAGGATTGATGAACTTGTCTATTGTATCCCTTTGCTAAAGGAGCGCGGGGACGACTGTAAAATTGTACAGTATTTTAAAGTTCAAAAAATGAAGCATATAATTTATTACTGCCTGCGCCTCTGCCCCCGCGGCTCCACATCCACATTCGCCTTGGCCTTCCCCTCAGTAACCATTTGTTTTTCAGGATAAGCATATTGTTAACAATAGCAAGACTTCCTTGCAACTTTGAAGAAATGAGATAATCTTTTTGATTAACACTCTCAGAAGACAACTTGATGATTAACACTAACAGAAGTGAGAGTGTTAATCAAAGAGGTTGGCTCGTTATAAAAGACATTAAGAAATTGTTAAAAAATAATTTCATACTATAATTTCATTAATTCAAAAAAATAGCAAATACAACAATGTTTGTATGCGAATGCAACGGCGCAGCTAAACTATGTCAGTGTCCATAAACTTACACATATTCATTTCAAACTAAGAAAAAATTATAGATGGCTAATAAAAACCATCAAGTATTGAAAATATACCAGTTAAAAATTTGGAAGAAAACTTTGGGATGATCTCTAATTTACTATTCATTGTTAGAACAAAAATATTTTTGGAGTTTAGTACTAGTTTATTTAATTTCATTTTCACTCTTTGTAGAAACGTTTTCGAAAAGCAATGGTAGTAATATATATGACAGTCGTTTGTATAGTCCGTGTTTGAAATATATTTTTAGGGTAATATGTTTCTGTAATCATTTCAAAAAATCTTTTAGATTACAAAAATCACTGAAACATTTTTTACATAAGTAAAAAATAATTGAATGTAATTGAATCTATTCTACTTTATATTCTCAATATTTTAAATAGGGTAAGAAGCGGAGATTGAAAACACTTACAAAAGGTTTCTCCAATTACTTCACAAATATAACAGTGTAAGTATATAATAATATAACATAAACAATAAAAAAATGCTTCTTTGTTATTTATATTATAACAGTTAGTATATAACAATACTATTTTAAAACAAAAAAAGCAAAATCATAAAAAGATTCTATATCTATATACATAAGTAGTAAGTAAGTAAACAATACATAATTATTATGTGAGTTATAGCAATATTTTGAAAAATGAATAAAAACTTGCGAAGAGAATGTCTTAACTCAAGGCTCCCTCTGTCTGTTTATCATATGCTTAAAAACATAAAGGTAATTGGACAATTTTCATGAATACACCATAAACAAACAGCTTAACTAAACATAAACGGCTTCGAAAATTCTTTAAAAGCTCTTCACAAATCCTATGATGCCCAATGAAGAGTTTGTTATCTCATCACACCAACTGCCGAATAAATCCTTGATCAAAGTGATATTAAATTCCCTTCCCAAATTCGTACCTGAAAATGTTGACGGTAAGGAGAGAATGGAAGTTAAAGCTTATTTTAAGCTTTGTTTCCATTTTATTTCCTCTTATATGTGAATCCAAGGGATTATGAAGGCAATGATTTTTGTAATAGCACGATATATTTGCTATTTTTATTTTAATTACTATGTAAACGTTTAACTATTAGTATAACCAAACTTGAGCAATCGTTTCAAATTTTTTCTATATAATTTCATCTTATTTTTTATATAATTATTTTTATTTACAAATTAAATATTTAAATCTTAACTATTTTATAAGCTCTACATTAGCCTATATTTTATCTATTAGAGTTCTCATAATGGTTAATAAATAAATAAATACTGTCGTTTCAATTCCCTGGCAGCTTTCCTCTTCATTACTGTTTGTTATAAAATTTATTACAAAAAAACATATCATTCTGGGTATACCATCATACCCTTGGTATACAAAAAAAGATGGATTTGCATAATATTTGTAAATTTAAACAAATTTGTAAATTTGCAACAAATCTCTTGGACTCCAAAACGTCTGATACAAATTCTAAGCGGATAAATGATTGAGCAACATCAATATGCGTTGGTAAATCCGATTATCTTTTACGTACGTATTGTAGACTACAGGGATGTACCATTGAAAAGTAAAGTGAAACTATTTTAAAACTGGTGCCTAATATGTACTAAGATATTGAAATAATGTATTATTATCATGAGTAAGTAGGGGTATTATTCATATTATATCCCAATGAAATTATTTTTTTTCAGCTTGACGATGTTTCCCGCGCTTGGCAGGGTAGGCAGAGGAAATTTGGGAACCTAGTGTTAAGCCACTTCCATGCCCCCAATTGCTGTGAATGAGGCATTCCAAAAAATTTAACTATATCTACATTCATATATCATAAATTTTGGTATACAATACTATCTTTAAGTATTTGTATATACATAAATACGATGAAGTTATAACTTCTCAATATAGAACTGAATATCGCGCGAAGCTATAAAAATGCCTTATATATGTTATTACGACGATCGATGAATCGATACTGAGCAAGTATCCAAGTTCTATATTAATAAAATGTAGTTTCCGTCTGGATGCTAGTTCTTGACACGTTAGCCTTTGTCCACTTGTATGAATGACGATGTGTTTGCGCGTCGACGCAAGCTCATCCCTATATAACTGTGATAAGCATCGACACCTTAACCGTACCAAGTTTGCCTCTTGCCATTACAGTGATGGATGGCAGTTTTTTTAATAGAGCGTTCGCCATATGAGCACAAACAAGGACAAAAACTCAGGCGTTTTGTTTGAAAAGTTCAGCTATTTGGGATCTCTTGAGTTTGGAGGCATCGATCGCGATTACAGCTGCAGTTAGATGAATACGAACATCTAAAGAAATCAAGAAGTTACCATGGCGCAGTGAGACAAGGTTTAACTGTAACTAGAATTATAGAATTCCACAAATTAACAGTTAACTTCTGAAAGTGCAAAAGACAGAGATAACGGGTCCTAAGCAAAACTCTACTTACCTTAGAAAATGGCTTAAGTTTAAAGAAATAATATAAAATTGTGTTTTTTAAATTTGAACCTGTAGCTTTATTATTATGTTTATTGCTTGACATAGTGTTATTAGTTAACTATAACGGTTGAACATTAACCTTATTAAGTTTAATCACATTTATCTAGAGCGACTTTAATAGATTATGCCATAAATTATCTCATTTTAATTTATATCGCCGAGACGACACATCAAATCGCTTAAAAATATAACATTTGTGACTGTCCCAGGACATAATGTGTTATACAGGCTGTTGACTCATAGCGGCACAAATTCTGACCTGATAAATGTAACCTAATGGGTTTGATTCACTCTGGTAGATAAAGCTGAACGTTGTGTTCCGCATTTTGATTATAGGAACCTAACGTTTAAATAAACATGATGAAATAATAAATTTACACGGATGTACTTTTATAACTTAAATTTCTCATAAGTAATGAAAGACAATGTACAAAATGCGATCTTATGGTTAAATAGCCATCTCTTAAAGATTGCCTTTAACATGCAATGTCACGGTAAGGTTGATCTTTTATTGTATTTATTTTATATGCTCGTAACCACACTCAAGAGACCGACTAACAATATGCTCACGCTGGTCGCTTTCATTTTAATTACTAACGGAGACAAAAACTTTGTTTATTTGTTTATATTGACGGCGACTGTAAACGTTATAGGTTTTGGATTCGAAGAAGGAATGTCTTGCTTTTGCTCTGGTAAATCGAGGCGTTAAGTTCTGCTTTCAACAGGCAATGTCTCAAATTCGACGGAAAATAGAGAACGGAAATGATGTGAATTAATGCAAACGGACTGTCAAAACAATTATCTAAGTTCCCTCTGCCTACCCTGCCAAATAAGGGATACAGCACGAAGCTGAAAAAATGTGTGCATTAATGACTGTATGGAAAAAGTTAACATATGTAAGACGAGCTTATAAACTAAATATGATTTATTTTATGGAAAATACAAGGCGCACGGGTCACCCGATGGTAAGTGATTATAGCCGCACACGGCCCCGTGTAACACAGAGGAGCTTCAGGTGCGTTTTCGACCATCAAGGTGGAGAAATACACGTTTATAAAGGTACCCATGACGTATCTACCTGGAAACATTGCCGCAGATGGTTCTTTTTGTAAATACGATGGGGTGCAAAGGACTAAAACTATATTTAAGTTAGTGATTGAATTAAATATAATAAATTATATAAAATATTATATGCATATAGCATGGCAGCATTATAACACCAATGTAAGTACAAGACACTTAATTTTGTATTTTTAACTTTTTTTATTTTCATATTTTTTTTAAGATTTTTTATTTTGTGTGATGAAACCAACATCTTTTATCTATCCAGAATAAGTAAATTAAAAATAATATTCTCCAATGGATATCGAACTAACAACCATTGCGTTTAAAATCGGACAATGGTCCCACTGTACTATAATGGCTTCACATAAAAGTTTTGTCATAAAAATAAACATTTACACAAATATAGAACACTCGTTTCAAATGAACACCATTTTTAATAAAAAAATACATACCAAAATGCACTAAGTAATTGAACATTTATCAAACCCTTCACCTTATACATATGTATATAATAAACGAAAGGTTAAAGTTTATTTATAACATGCATGGACTTCATGAAACGCTTTTTCAGTCATTACATTTCAATTTATTTCGCAAAAAGTGAAAACGAAAAAAGTTTAGTCTGCAAATTGAAATGGCTGCCTCTGTCAATTATACCGCACTGTTAAAGGGAAATACACCAAATGGATAGACGATTTTGTTCCAGAAAATATTTGTGTATGAATTTCCGATTATATGTCAGATTACGGCAGTTATTGGAGTAGATAAAATGGAATATAAAGAAATGTTTCAGCAGTTTAGCCAGAATTAAGCTTGCAGCAGTTTGTTTTTTCTGTACTATCTTATCGTACACTTTATCACATAACTAATTTCCACCCTTTAGTTCAAATTATTAGATTCAAATTAAAATGATTACAAATTCTGTTCTGGAGAACTGTTTGACTTGGTACCTGCTGCCGAATTTTCCAACCGCACAGTACGTCACAAACTAAAGTACCATCCACACCATCTGGACACGTGGCACTCGACTACTGTGCGGTTTCGTAGGA
>DWMZ01002823.1:0-13575 GCA_018249855.1 Eueides tales michaeli | reverse complement strand
AAATCAAAGCGTACTTCTAAATACGACTCAAGTTTGCTTAAATGGTGTAAGAGCGATTGGGGCACGAGTAAAAATATTTTATTCAGAAACCCTCTGCAATTGGCGCGGGATGAATTTGAGAAAAAAAACAACTTTTAATAAGACAAAGACGGAACAACGGAATTAAAATATCTATGGAAGTTAATTTGCTACGCTTGCTTCGGAATTTGAATTGGATACGTTTGTTTACTTGGTAAAGTAAAAAAATTACGTCTTGTAGGACTTAAAAGTCATAATATAATTATTATTATTATTAGGCGAAAAGATTAGGGCAGATTGATTATTAGTTGTACGCCGCTTGATTCCGGCTTAGAATAGGATCACCCTGGTACTGATGGTGTCGTAAGAGGCGACTAAAGTACGAGTGGGAGAGTCACGTTGTCAGCAATGGCAACACGCATGGGTATACTCGACCGGATTGTTACCACCCCCGGCATTGAAAACCGGCTTTAAGTAGTGGTTTTGACCACTGCGTTATAACTTATAATTTACTTATAACTTATAATTGGGTAATGCCGGTGCCCATCCACCTTACAGACCGGCAACGCTCCTGTAATTTCTCTGGTGTTACACGGGGCCGTGAGCGGCGGTGATCACTTACCATCAGTTGACCCGCACACTCGTTTGCCGTTTCTTTTCCATAAAAAAAAAGTTAGTTTTTATAGCTTCACGCTGCATCGTAGTTAGTAGGATATGCAAAAGGAGCGCAAAATTAAGACACTGTGCTCTCCATTTCCTACTTAATTGACGAAATATTATGATCTGATATTACATTTGGGGCACTCTTGTTACAAGAAAATATAAATTATAAATCCCTAGAATAAAGCCCACAACCGTTTCATTTACGAAGCTGTCCGCACAGCGTTGTTATACAATGACTTTAAAGTATGATTAGTTTTTTTGGACAAAATCCATTAAATTTATGAAGAATAAAAAAAACTATTGTATTTAACCACAACGCTAAGTGTCGATTAGAAATTATTGAAATTATCGCATTTATATCAAATAATTACTTAACCTGAAAGTAAGTCAATTAAAATAACAATTAGATTTACGCTATATTTATTTAACAAATTATAAAAAATGTTTTTTTTCAGCTTAACGTTGTATTCCCGCACATGACAAGGTATTCTAAGGAGCTTAGGGACCTAGTGTTAAGACACACCGTTCCCTTCCCCACTTTCAACCAAATACGATTCATTGCGTGTTGAGTCATGGAACTCAACGCCGCGCTTCTCCTTGTTACCAGAGCAAAGAAAATTAAAATAATAAATATTTCTTGTCATGGGCATCGAACCCACAACCTGTCGCGTTAACAGTCACACACTTATGACCCTACAGCAAGACAGGCCTCCAGTTAATCTTATAGTTATGTTAATAAAATTTTAATCTATTACCATGATATTACTATCTTTATATATATTGTAAGAACCATTAACAAGGATATATTTTTCAAAAGAAATAAGAAATATTGCGACATTAGCTTGTATCATCGTTCCAGTGAACAAAGGATGTGGAAATCACAAGTTAGTGACAGACCATTAATAGCAGTGCGAGAAGTCACGACTACTTTCGGTACATTATCTTCTAAGCTTCGTTTAGGATTTATCGTTAATCTTCATATATATATAAGTTATCTTTTTCATTTTGTATTGTTCTTTTTATTCTATTGATTTATTAATTATAGGTATTGTTGTTTCTATAAAAAATATGCACGACGGGTTGTGGTTGTGGCTTCATCAGTCGAGGAAAAGAAATATTTATTATTTTCATTTCTTTGCTCTGGTGGTAATGCAAATGCATTGATTTACGCCACTTAACGCCTCAAATTCAGCGAAAATTGGGAACCAAAACGGAGTCTTTTATCACTGAGTTCTCTCTGCCTACAACGTGAGACTGAAAAAAAATATATTTCTTCGCTCTAGAGTGAGGGAGTGAAAATTTTAATAATAGCTCAAAGCGCGGCGTTGAGTTCCACCGAGTACCAAGTTTCTAGCCTTGGTGGAAAGTGTATTAAAATGAAAAATTTGATATCAATAGATTACCAGATTTGCTCTGCCTATACAGCCATATGATACAGAATTTAGCTATAAAAAAAATATTGTCATCATGCGGCGTTGAATTCTGTCAGTTAACGCGTAATGCCTTGAATGTGGGTGGAGGTCGGAGAATCGATTATCTTTATGCTAAATAGTTTTCATTTGCAGGTTAAACAGAAATAAAACAACAAAATTGAGCAACAAATTATTTTTAATGTATCAACGAATTTTTTTTTTGATTCCGATCTTAATGTTTATCGCGCCGAGCATTGCGAAGGAAAATATTTCTTAATTAAAGCGGTTGGGACAGGTGGAGGCGGAGATTGAATCTTATATTGTGATTCGAGTTTTGTTTTCGTTCCTTTGGAACTCGATATATTGAGCAAAATCTTACTTATTAAAGTAAGATTTTACTCAATATATCGAATAAATTTCTTTTCTCTTTTATTAGTTTTGTTAATTATGGAGTATTGCTTTAAATTTCTCTTCCTAATGTGGCAGGCATTATGTGTTCAGTGGCATTAATTATTTCATTTTCTGGGATCGAAACCACAAATGGCGCTTTAGTACAGTGCGACAGTATCGTTGTATGGTACAGTAGCACTTTCGTCACATCACGAAATGCCATAAATTGTATATTTTTACTAAATTTAAAAACGTATAAAAATTTGGACGAAGCAGGATTTGAACCTGCGCCTCTTGAAAACCGTTCAAGAGGCGCAGGTTCAAATCTTGCTTCGTCCAAATTTTTATACGTTTTTAAATTTAGTATTTTTCTTTCCTAAGTGTGGAATAACACTTTAAAAATAGTAAAAATATTGTATATTTTTTTTCATATAAAATCCCGCCATGTAACCGTTTCTTTATTAGATAGTTTTTTTTAGAAATTGATGAGTGGTGGAGTTCAAAACCTAAAATATTTTATAAAAAAAGTATTTGCTCAAATTTCATTTGAACAACCAAAAATCACGATAAGGCAAAGTTTTCCTTAAACTTGTGGCTCCAACTCAAATATTTATGACATCTTGACTGCGAAGACGTAGAGGTATATAGTGCGGTCAACGAATTGTGGCCACTCTGAATTTAGTACATATTTCGTGTTAACATTTCTCTTACTTTAGATTATTTGTATAGAATGCGGAAATGTTTAAAAAACCTAGCTTAAGGGCGGACAAAACTCGTCCACCGTACTGTAGAAGGCAGAAGCTTCTTGACTTATTAGATATTCTGGGGCATGTATTCAGTTGAGAAGTTGCACCCGACCAGGTAAATGTGACACTTAAATGTACAATTCAACGCTCCAGATACAGATCTTTATTTTTAAATGTCTTTTGAGTTATGGTGATGATTTACTCCTTTTGGAAACGTCACTGAAAGTGCGGCAGTTGTAAGTTCGATTACCACTCGGTAAATGAAATACTTTCACTTTCCCGCTCCGGTAACAAAACAAAGAATGGCGTTGAAACACGATGTATGGAAAATTTGGTGGAAAATTACTTATTTGCACTTTATTTTTATATTTTATAACAATAAACCAAATACCAGCGCCGCGTTTTGTTTATTTCAATATGTATTTGTAAAATAAAGGTGATTATTCGGGATTTAATACTCACCCTATACACTGAAAGCTAATAGCCGTCAGTCATATTATTTCTTATCTTTATTATTCCTTATTACAAGGAAAACTTATTACAGTAAATATTTGCTATACATTTCAATTACAGGTGGCGAATTGGATTTTCTAGAACTTGAGATACAAGCAATAAATATTGTGAAAGTCAGTTTTTCTCTGTAAGTCAAATCATTTTTTTTTAATTAACGATTTCATAGCGATTGTATTTCACTAGTAACTTTTAATTAAAATGATTTTCTTTTAGATATTCACACATTTATCTCTTACCGCACAAACAAAACTTCAATAATTTTAATAGCCCAAAGTAAATATTGAACTCATAATATCCATTATAATTATATTTCTTCTAACTGCGCCACATTTTTTTTTACACTTAACCATGTATTTCGTATACGACGCTTGGCAAGGGAGAGCTAGCGTTAAAACACTCCGTTCACCACACAAAGTCGATTGTTCTAAATGTTTAGTTAGTGTAAGTTTGCCTTGTTACCAGAGCGAAGAAATGAAAATAATTTTCATCTTATTTAAGCCAGACGTCGTGGCGCTGCGCCACAGCACAGCTATTATCTGATATTTTTTTTAATATTTTACGAAAACACTTTTTAATATTCTTCAAAATATTTGTTATTAGCGTCGCTGAAACGTTTCATCTAGACCAAGATTTGTATCCGTGCCAATGATTTCCCTAAAGTTCATAGACGCTTTCAGCCCCCTTCGACTTGGCGCGCCGCCAACCACCCTGATTGTATGTATTGATTCAAATATTTCAACTTCATTTTATATTATGGAATTTTTACTTACGAGTAGCTAACGTGACTTGTGAATTCTGTAATGTAATAAGCCATTTATTTTATTTGATAAAATATAGGATAAATGACAATTACGCTATCAGAAATAGAATTAAAAAGAAATGGAAGAACCAATCAAATATGTATATATATATATTTACAAATACAAATTCTGATTATTTTATCAACTATATATATATATATATATATATATATATATATATATATATATATATATATATATATATATATATATATATATATATAGTTGATAAAATAATCAGAATTTGAACAAAAATATAGCTCATCCCCAATTAAGAAATGTTTCAAAACAAAAAACTCTCTCTCAGCTTTATAGAGTGTGCCGCGCATGGTAGGGTAAGCAGAGGCTACTTGAGAGTCTTGTGTTACGACGAGTGTCTTGTGCCCACTTCCGCTTCATACCACTTCCACGTTCTGTTCCATACTTTACTTTTAAAAAAAACTATACTTAAAAATTCTAATTCACTTAGTTAATAACGAAATGAACTAACAACAAAGAAGATATTCAAACTTCTTAATAAACATTACTTTCTACAATCGTCAATTATATTTTTAATGTAATTATTTTTCTTTGTCAAGCATTTACTGCTTATAATTTAAAGTATTGACTGACCAAGAATCAGACCAACCTTTAAAAATAGCTGGATCCTAACCATATTTATATTTTTTATAAGAGCATTCATTTCGCAACATTTCAACTAGAATGAAAAGTGATTATATTCCACGTAGGTACTATAAAAATGAAGAAGAAGAAATTATTAAAAATTCAGAGCAATGATTTAAAGTTGATCATTTAAGGCTTTATTTGTCATTATATATGGTACTCATATTCAGACCTGTCTGCTAAAGGCCATTTTCGATCTCCATTCTAGTAAATATTAAAAATTTTAATATTTTTAAATTAAATATTTAATATTTTTATTTCTTCGCTCTGGTAACAAGGCAAAGCAAGTCGCTGAGTGCCACCTCTAATCATCTGTCATGTGCGGGATACAGCGTTAAGCTGAAAAAAAGACTTACATTTACAAGGAAAACGTATTAAATAATTTTATTATCTGTAAAATATCTGCTTTATAAATCATAAATTTAATAATCCAAAACATTAAACAATATAACATTTTTATGTACGTAAATAAAATATTTACTTGCCCTACAACCATTGTAATTTATTATAACTACTTTAATCTAATACAATATTGAGAGTACTATTTTATCTCATACGACTTAATATCGAGCCCACCTTCATATGTAAGAAAGTGAACGTCGAACACGAGTCCAATAAAGTTATTTTTATTAGAACCAATGTTTACTTTAATGTATGGAACAAAATGAAAACGATAAGTTTCACATGTTAGAGCTAATTGTGGAAAATAGAAAGAGAGGAAGAGATTTAAGTACAATTACGTAGATTATAGCTCATAAGTTGAATACGAATGGATAGAACGAAGTTATATGATGTAATGACAAACTTTTTGTTTAAGTGAATTAGGCAGGCAAGGGTAGTAAAGGGAACTTGGGATCCTAGTATTATGACAGTGAATTCCCATTTCCGTTCCCCATGTCTCGTCGAATTCGACAGGCATCGTGTGTTGATTGACGGAACTCAACGCCGCGCTTTGTAATAACAAAGATATATCAATATACAGTATTGAAATAGTAGTATTACTTCATTTTTTAGCAAGTGTAGTTATGACAGATACTGATCTTGTAATTTTTTTATAAATTTTATATTACTATTGTTCTTCTATAAGGGAATGCTAGAAGACTTTTCAACCTACGCACGCTTTTTGTGACTATATGACATAAGAACCGTCTCACTTCATGCAAGTTATATTACTGAAACTAATATCAAATGTTCAGGTCTATAGTTTCTACTGTGTTTTTTATATACTACAAACAATATTTTATGTAGTATTTAAAAAAAATAGTTTGAAAATATGCAAATGTATTTTTGTTTATGCCGCATTTTGCTTGAAATTTAGTTGATTTAAAGTACTTATTTAGAAAACCTATAAAAATTTGAACGTTACGAGATTTGAACCTGCACTTCTTAGAATCTGTCGAAGTACTCTACTACTAAGACATAATATACCGGGTTTTAATATTTACCTTTAAAAGATCGCGCGTCTGTGATTTAAAAAACTAAAGCAGAGAAAACAAACCACAGATATGAACACACACAACAATTTTTCGCTAAAAACTTCATTATTATTTTTTATTATTATTTTTAAATTTTTGATTATTCAAGAGGTTTTATATCCTAAAAGACACATTTCAACGCCACGATCTGAACATTTTCCTTACAACGCAATCGTGTAATTGAATTGAACCGCCTTTAATTAATATTTCGTTACCGACTTCCGCCCCACGTGGCTTCCAATCTGAGGGAATAATGCTTAATGAGGAATTCAGCAAAAAAGGTCCTTGTGATATAACAAAGTGAAATTTTTGTCTTTGGTATTTTATTTGACAGTTCGTTCTATTTATACTTACTACAAAGGTTCTAAGGTTATTACATTTTTTTATTTGAGAATAGATAGAGATGAATATCGTTAATTCTTATATGGAAGTACTTAGCTAAGTGCAGGTTCCTTTGCCTGTAGAGGAACCTAAAAATGTACCAAGCTAGTAGCTAAATAAGAAATACTTGTTGTAAAGCAAATTTTTACAAGGAAGATAATGAAAGATTATTATCTTCCTTGTAAAAATTATATTATATTTCTTTTGATACGCGATAATTTAAGACACGATTATTGAATGCAACGTTACTTTAATTCAATAACAATAGATATTGTTTAATTGGAATTGAAAATATCATCCTATTATAGATTTTAATATTTATATGCAATAAAATAATGCAATACAAAAATATATATTTTTATGTTGATCTTTTTTCTGGTCTGTCGGTGTCGAGTGAGAAGTTTATAAAAGAGTTTTAACGGAAAAAGTTTATTATTCTATTACGATGTAGCAGACTGGTTTAAAACTTTAACCGGATATCCTAGCTTTAAAATTGTACTCACTGTTTTTCAATTCTACTAAATATATGTATTAAATAAAAGTATCTTTTATCAGCGTATATATCAAAAGAGATTCGTTGCTTGCTACACGCTAATCGGAACCCCAAGATCGTATTTAAAAAATACTTCTCTTCGTCATATGTTCAAATGCAATCCACGCTTCCTGGAAACGTGGCATTCCATTACTGTGGGATTCCGTAGAAGCAGCATTCCACGAGCCACACATCCGGGTTTCCGGGTCGATACGACATAGGTACCTATAAAAAGCGCATACTCCTCTATATATAAGGCCGGCAACACATCTACATCTTCTCTGGTGAAACATGAGAAAATAGGCGGCAATGATCACTTACCATCAGGTGACCCATACGTTCATTTGCCTTGCATTTTCCATAACAAAAGAGTATATCTATTTCATATTTGAAAAGGCTATTTTCTTTGTGAACAGGGCTTTAATGTCGTGCTACTAACTAAACCAACCTTAATAATCTCGTATACTTTGGTTTTATACTTTTTTGTAAGTCCGTCGTTTCCAACATCTTGTTAGTCTATAGGCATAAATAGACTAAGTTAGCATCTTTCTGTCAGTTGACTAAATTCTATTCTACTAATTCAGTCTGATAACTGTGCAACTCATAGAAAATACCTTAAAGATTACTGAAAACGTAAAATTTTTCTTTAGCTTCACGTATGCCGCGTATAGCAGCGTAGGCAGAGAGAACATGGCAACCTATCTTGGGAATATCAAGACACCGTCCATATTCGTACACATGTGCCTCTACTGTCAATATTACATTTCAGAAAGGTACATACTTATTTAGAAAATATATGAAAATTTAATGCATATAGATTTGAACTTTATGGAAACATTTCAAGCTATCTACCACTGCCACTAAGCGACTACCGAACACTAACCCATATATTCTAATCAAGCTACGTCAAAATTCTACATTTTCGTTTCAACACTGTCGAAATAAATGTTTTTCTTTCCAAAATAGGTTGTAGCTTTTTTATATTTTTTTCAATTTTAACTGGCTGTTTCCTGCGCATACCAAGACATGTTAAGACAATCCGTTCCCCACTCTCCACCAGAAGCATTGCGTGTTGATTGGTGGCACTCAAAGCCACGCTTTATCTTGTTGCCAGAGTAAAGAAAGAAAATAATTAATACTAAATTTAAAAGTGTATAAAAATTTGAACGAAGCAGGATTTGAACCCGCGCCTCTTGGAATCCGTCCAAGCGCTCTGACCACTAAGCCATTCGTTCACACCAAGCTACATCGAAATTCTTCTACGCTTGTTACAACTTATTTATGTTGTTAGCATCTCTGTAGAGAGATTTTTAAAAATTTCCGCTACCCAAAGACAATTCGTTAGAATTACCGTTTAGCAAGTGAGAATGCTATTTATTAAATATTTTTACTATTAAATTTAGTGTTTTTCTTTCCTAAGTGTGGGATAAGACTTTAAAAAAATAGTAAAAAAAATAATATTTTCCTCCTAACCTGTCATGTAACACCACAACAACTAATGTTCTTAGTTTTTTTTTAGCTTCACGCTGTATCCCGTACAAGGCAGGGTAGGCAGAGGGAACCCGGAAATCTAGTTCCACTTCCGTTCCCCACTTTCCGCGGAATTTGAGGCATGGCGTGTTGAGAGTGGTGGAACTCAACGCCGCGATTTGCCTTATTACCAATGAAATATTAAATATTTAAATTGTAAATATTAAATATTTCATTTCCTCGACTGGGGATCGAACCCAGAACCTGTCGGTTACAGCCACACGCTTGTGCCGCTGCGCTACGACAGGCCTCAACTAATATTCTTAATTTAGCAAAACATGGAAGATACAAACATAGAATGTAGTAATAATTTTAATGTTTATTGAAATCTTATTTACAACTTAGTGTTCTTAGTCCGACCTCCAAGCCAAACTTTATTATTGTTTTGGTTCCAAAGCTTCAAGTTAACAGTTTACTATCGACTTCATCTGTCCAGTGATCTGTGATCAATTAAGTTTGAAACAGAAGCGCAAGATGCACTTAATTAATCAACAGTCTACACTTCTATTATGCAATATAAATTCTATATACTCGTATATTTGTAAATTCTTCTTTTATTTTTCAGCTTCAGGCCACATGGGAAGTAAGCAGAGGGTAATTGGGAACGTAGTGTTAAGACACTTCGTTCTGTCTCCAGCTTTCGAATTGTACAGCGGAATTCAACACCCCTCTTTGCCTTTTAACCAGAACGAAGAAATGACAACCTAATATATTTAATTTAAAAGATTAAATATTTCCTAGAGTGTGTATCGAACCCACAACCTGTCGCGTTTTAAGTAACATGCTTTTGCCCCTGCGCCACAACAGGCCTCGTTTTTTAAATTATACTATTTTAATAATAAATTATCAAGTTATATCGTTGAGATAATATGAAATACATTTAAATAGACATTTATTTTCAATTGAGAAAATTTGGCATCAACAACATTTTTAAATAATAAATTTTTTTAACACACCTTAGCTGCAAAAGACAATATATCTAATCCTATATATATATTACACTAAACTTTTTTATTTAGTTTCTTAAAAAGATATGAAAATGAGTAAGACCATTATGTATTCTGGAACAGTGGGTTCAATCCTCATATGGGGTGAAGAATTACTTTCATTTAACCGCCCTGAATAGCGAAATGCGGCGTTGAGTTCCGCCACTCAACATTATTTATAATTTCGATATATTAGGTTCTCTAGACTTAATGTATGCTGCAAAAATCATGAAGACATTATACAAACAAATATACATTTATATAAATATATACATAGTATCTATACTAAGTATCTTATAATAACTCAATAACTGATAAATATCTGTGCATAGAAGATTTTAAAAACATCTTATACTGTACATTGATTATTGTAATCAGACCTTTGTCAGTTTGAAATGAGTAAATAAAAGGTCGCTAGTATCTAATAATGCTAACATAATTCCTTGTTGCGTTTTAATGGAAGCAGCGCACTCACGCCTGATGGACCAACAGGGTGTAGTTACTGGAGTTACAGACAATCATAAATCAAAACTTTCCTCACGAGCTCATCACTGCAATTAGTGGGCAACCTGCTTATGTAGCTGTTTTTGTGTTGTTAAGCTTATTTGGCGGTATCTCCATTTGGAAAATGCTCTTTTTTGATTAAGCAAGCATATACATTTTAAATAAAACAATTTTAATCGGATTAATCACGTATATTGGATGTTAAAATTGTTTTATTTAAAACGTGTAACAATCGCGAAAATCAAAAATACTATTAAGCAAATACACTTACAAGAAGTATTGGGGCCTGTCGTGGCGCGGGAGCAAAAGAGTGCGGTTAAATTCAATAGGTTGTGGGTTCTATCTCCACTCGAGGTAATGAAATTAATGCTCATAATAAATCTGTAATGTGACAGATTTTTATTTTTTTTGTCTTTTTATTTGTTTGTTTATTTGTCTGTGTGTCTATACGAGCTTTTCTCAGAAATAGCTAATTAGATTTTAATGCTGTTTTCACTATTATATTTTGGCAACCTTAACATTTAGTGTTTATTTTATTTTAATCAGTAGTATTACTTAAAATCAGTATAAAATCAATATAAAATATTTAGTTTTACAAAATGAATTAAAAATTATATTTATTTAGCTGATATTTCTTCAATGTATAGATATTGTCTTAAAAGTGATGACGTTATTAAAACGAACGATGAACGAAAGTAATTGGCATTAGTAAATAAAATAGTTTCATTCAAGTGAGCGAAGCCGCGATCTGTTCGCTAGTATTTCATATTTTCATTTATACGCTCTTATAGGTTCCGCCACTCAACTCGTAATGCCTCATATTTGGCGAAAAATAAGAAACAGAACCTCTGCCTATTTTGCAAGACACTAATTAAGTTCTCACTGCTACATACTTATATATTATTAAGAATATTAACAAAATAATCAAAAGTACTAAACAACTTTGTAGTCCTTTAGTGACTTTCATAAATTAATTTATAACTATTATAAGGAATACATACAAACCAATATCAGCAAATCGTAATAAGATCGTAAACTAATGAAAGAACAGTTAACAGACTTAGAACATTTCCGCTGTCTCATTGGAATGTAGTTTCTATTTTAGCTAACTCATAATGGTATCATAAATCAAAAGTTTATCGCTGCCTTGAATCGCAATCAATGTTTGTAGATACAATAAGCATAGTTACTTTGTATACACTTTTAAATTATTTTTTTTGGTTTATGTTTAAGATTTTATTAACCGACTTCAAAAAAAACTTATGAGTATGAGATGGTATATGTGTGCATTAAGATGTCCTCTAATCACAATTCTAATAATAAGTACTAAATGGCTCGTAAATTAAAACCAGAGTGTCTTGTCACAAACTCTACTTATTATAAAAACCTATCAAGTACGAGTTGGACTCGCCCATCAATGGTTCCGTACTATTTTCAGGATTGTACGTCAACGGGAAGTACAATTTGTTGAAGTAGACAAACTTAGGTTTGCAGGTATATGTACTAATATTATATGAAGTGCGAAGCAATTTTTAGAACTTTCTGTATTTCCATTAACTGGATTTTTATTATTATTTATTGATATTGCAAATTATAGCTTCTTGGCAAATTTCATAATTGTAAGCAAAACACTTGTATGTCTTTTGAATAATATAGCATTCATCTTGAATAATACATGTTCATAACAGATAGTGGAGAACGGAAGTGGAACACTAGGTTCCCAAGTTTCCTCTGCCTACCCTGCCATGCCATGTGCGGAATACAGCGTGAAGCTGAGTAGAGCATAATAGAATAAACATATAGAGATTGACAAAATTAAGTTTGATTACGCGGCGAAAATGCTCGTATCATTTGATGGCGTTGATTTAAAAGCTTTCCAAATTTTTTTTATTAATTTCAGCATCATACATAATCTCGAGATTGTCTTGACAGACGGACTACGCCATAATCCTATGAAGATCCTATCCGGCAAATTTTCCTTTTGAGGACTGAACTCTAAAAAGCAATTAAAACTTTTTATCAAGACAAAGTACAGCGTTCAATTTTGCCTATTCACATGAAATGTCTTGAAAATTTAGCTAAAAGTTGAAAACGTGGTATCGCCTAATCTGCCTACTCTGCATAATTTCCGCATAAGCAGAGTAGGCAGATTAGGCGGCATGAACCAAAAAATAGGCATTAAAATAAAAAAAAAATTTGAATATTATATCCTTTGTCAGTGGTAGTAAAACAAACGTTATACATAAGGTTTTCTTTACACTCAATTGGCCATACGCTACAGACTACAGCGCTCTAGCGCTATATCGTTTGACATTCGTTTTATTCCAACGCAAAATGTATGGGAGCTTTCTTTATTGATGTTGAATGAAACGGCTGTGTGATTGTTGCTTTTGAACTGGTGATAAGTATTGATTTGTGCTCTTTAATATTCTAATATATTCACGTAAATAGTAATAGTATACTATCACTATAAATATTTGCTACTTACCTATTTTTCACGCTGTATCCTGCACATGGCAGGGTAGGCAGAGGGAACTTTGGAACACAGTGTTAAGACACTCCGTTCTATTTCCGCCGAAATTGAGGCATTGCGTGTTGAGTGTCGGAACTAAACGCCGCGCTTTGCCTTGTTACCAGAGCGAAGAACGGAAAACATTGAATATTTAAATTGAAAATATTAATTATTTATTTTCTTCGAGAGGGGATCGAACCCACAACTTGTCGTTTACAGTCACACACTTGTGCCCCTACACCACGGCAGACTCTTTTTTTAATCTCTCTATGAAATTAGGTTTAATCTTCTTTCTCTTTTTATGTGGATTTGCTTACTCGTATTACAACTTGGATTCATAATATTATATACATTCAAATTCTACATTAATAAATTCTTTATTTATGTATGTATGGTTTGTGGAATGCACCTAACTAACACCGGCTCGACAAATATTTCTGCTTAAAAGAA
>DWMZ01002822.1:0-13575 GCA_018249855.1 Eueides tales michaeli | reverse complement strand
TATATATATATATATATATATATATATATATATATATATATATATATATATATATATATATATATATATATATATATATATATATATATATATATATATATATATATATATATATATATATAAAGAATCTCTCTTTCTGCTTTATTCTCTAGACATTGCGTGTTTTGTGGCTGAGCTTAACACCTTTTTATCCGTTAGCAAGGTGGGTAGTGAAAATGAATCATTCCCCTAAGTAGAAATCTAATCCACAATCTTTGTGTTACAATTAGAGGATGCGTCGGTTCGCCGCCACATTAATCCTTTAATAAAAGTAAATGTATTAATTTCTTCTTTACCATAACAGCACGTGAAACGATTGTAGTTAAAAATAATGTCTTTCTTAAAAGCCACAAATGTTATTATAGGATATTTGTATGTACAACATAAAATAAATTGCATAAACTGAAAATGGCCGCGAAATCAAACAGCATTCCTTCGTTGTATTTGGTACTGGCCAAGTTATTTACGTTTTTTTGTCTTTTAAATATAATACAGTAGCAGTAGGGTAGTCCAAAAATAAATAAAATTTTACTTATTGCTTAAATTTTGTGTACTAGGATATGTCACACGACGCAGTCCTGAATTGTTTGACAAATTGTGCATAAAGTGGGGAAATACCTAGTTTTTTTATCATTAGGCTCTTGTGCTCCACTTGCTATTTTAATTTTAATACTTTTGGCCCAGATAGATATTACTTACAACATATACACATGAGAAGATAGATAGATATATTTGAAGGACTTGTAGTCTAGGTATTATTCTTATACGCGAAACTTTTAATTAAATGTAATGTTGTTCTTCATAAGAACACAACGCTGAAAATTATTATACTAGATCGGAAGAAATATGAGTTATCCTTTTAGACATTGAATTATTAAATGTTAAGAACATAACACTAATTTCAATACAATTTCTATTTTCATATGTTAGCTGTATTAATTAAAGACTATTTTTAAATAACATACTTCTAAAATATCAAACTCGACACCTTTTTGTGAGACACCGCCACGGAGCTCTCGACAAACAGGATTGTCACGATCCACTGAGAGGACATCTGATTAATTATTTATTAAGTATACGTTGCCCAAAAACTAACTAGAATTTAAAATCATATTCTGTTCTTGCTGTATTCAGTATTTCAAGTTTAAGTTCATTAAACGCGCTATCGTCTTACATTGTACGTATTATTAAATATACTTAACCACGCCCCAGTATGAGAGAGACGAACGATGCTCACAGGATTTTTTGATCTACCAATAAATTATACTTTAATTAAATGAATGTCTTTAATGATGTTTTTCACCTTACACAATTTGCACTTTTGCAATTTTAAATATAAAATATTAATTACAATTCTGAGCAAATGCTCCTCGTATTCGCAATAAACATTTTAAAAAGTAATGCATTTTTTTACGAATACATGAGTACAATAATTATATAGTATCTTTTGAATAATTATCTTCTTGTAATATACATATCTACGTTTTATATGTCTTTATTTGGAATATGCAAAATAGATGCAATGAAGAATAAGTATGCGAGAACAAAAAATGTATAACTATTTTGATATAAGAGTAATAGCATAGAAGTGATGTTATTTACGATTAAGAAAATAGATAAACGAAATGTCTTAAAATGGTATTATCCTTAAAAGTGAAGCCAAATGACGGTATAAAAAGACAATAATGCTAATAAACATTATTTAAAATTCAAATTATTTTTTTATATACGGCTTTAATTGTAAGCAGAAAGAAACTTGTTAATATGTTACAAACATACTTAATATGACATTCATAACTGTTAATGTCATATTGCAACTTAATAATATAATATATACCTTAACAAAAAAATATATAAAAACATAAAATAGTATATAACTAAGTTATGGTGACTTTGCATTACATTTCGTGTTGAGTGACGGATCTCCAAGCCGTCTTTGTCTTATTTTTAAGGCAAGGAAAAGAAAATAATTCATTTCCGTCTGAGTATCATGCCCGCATCGTCGCGTTTACAGTCGGATGCTGTTCCGCTTTACCACAACGGACTAATATTATTTTATTTTATTTATGTTTGCGAAACAAACAATTACAATATCACATATACAATAAGATTACAAAAAAATAACATAAATCAATAAAGTTTCCACTTAAAATTAATACAAATAATTGAGAATACAAAAAACAAAAACAGAAAGCTAAACTATGAAACAGTTAAAATAATATAACATTAAAGTATTAAAGCCTAGGACAATTTATGCAAAATTTTCATATAATTACTGATTTTTATGTTGAATATATGTAAATCATTACAATTTTTATTATAACTTTTACATGCACGTAACAAAAAAACATTTTTGGCATAATCATTTCTACAACGAGGAACAAAACATAGTGAATCGTATCTTGAGCTAAGACGTGGACAGTCAAATAAAATTTTACCAAAGATGCTTTTAGAATCAACAAGATTATTGACAATTTTGTAAAGAAATACTCGATCCCTTAAGCGTCTGCGTATACTTAATGGAATGGATGGAATTGTCGGAACAGGCACATTTAAATCTCAAATGTTTTAAAAATTTTGATATTTTTTTAAAATTTTATTTATATATTTTTTATAAAACAGGCTCCGCACCGTAGAACAATATTCTAGGAGGGATTTTACATAAGCATTGAAACGTAGTATATGCGTATGGCAATCCTTAAATTCCCTTATATATCCAAGCATTTGATAGGCCTTAGACGTTACATAGTCAATATGATATCCATAACTTAACTTTTGATCTAAAAAATACCCAAATCTCGAACTTCAGACTCTAGACAACACATAGGTGTTAGAATAATAGTATTCTGTAATTTGTATTCGAATGATATAGCTTTTTTCTTTCTTTAAATGTTATGCACATTTGCTATATTTGGTTATGTTTAACACAATTTAGGCATTTTACCTGTACGGAGAGAAATATTAAATAAGATAGATAAAGGAACATCCAAATTACTGTAGAAAGATTTTAGAAAAATGGGATGGACACCATCATCCCTTTCACTATATTAAACATTTTAAATACTTCCTGACTAACACAGTGGAGAGATCGACAGAACCAATAGAAACCGTTTGATTGCTACGGCTGTGGTTCACCAGCAAAGCATCCCTGACACTGTAACAAGGTGAGTCCGAGGCAAAGGCAGCTTGAAAATAAGAATTAAATATCTAACAGATTTCGCTACCATCAGATGATTGAATTCCGTCATAGTATATTATATCAGGAATATCGGGTGAAGCTTTTTTGGATTTACTAAAAGACCAAAAGAATTTGCTGTTACGCTTAATACTACTTTACCATAACAATCTGACTGAACACGTTTTTGGCTCTCTTTCGCAAATTGGCACTCTTTCTCCCATATATTTTCCATTTTTTATGAAATTTTAACTTCTTTTTAACTATATTAATAAGCGATTTTGTATACCACAGAGGATATCGTACATTTTTACACTTTTTCGTAGGAACATATTCTTGAATTACTGAGTTAACTACTTCATAGAATTATTAAGTGCTACGTCCACATCACACGGATCAATAACCACAGGCCAACCAATATAAGACAACTCTAAATTTATGCTATCGTAATCATCAGCATGGAAAAGAGAAACAAAACGACTTGGAGGGCGCAATTTAATAACACTTATAAACCGAGGAGAAACATGATGAGAATCCTCAACAGCCAGCGGTTCCTCACAATGGGTGACGCAACAGTTTAATTCTCCAATCAATAAGTCAAGATATCTTTCACTATTATTAGCAACAGTATTAAATTGGCTAAAGCCTGTAAATTCGAGAAAAGTGTACAGTGATTGAACCGAGGTATTATCAGTATCTATATTTAAAATTTGATTAGCACAAGAGTCGGAAAAAATCCACCTAGCATTACTTATGTTAAAATCACCGATTATTAAAAAGTGATCATAAGGTTAATTTAAATAATAATTCGATACAGACTCAAAAAACTCAATTAAAGCATCAGAATGGCAAGGACCGTGGTATATTGGTTTTTACCTTGGACCATAGCCTTTCGAACTCCACAGCAACAATCTCACGTATTTGCTCACATGAAACCAACGGCTCCATTGAGATTACGGGAGATTTGTAAGACGCTGCATCCCGCTTAGTTGTTACGATTTCTGGCGATTCGATGTCGCTACGTTTTAATGGTGTATTGTCAATATAATAAAATCTAATATTTGTTTACAATATTCTCCCATACATATATTATTCCGCAATTTAAGCATACAAAGTCGTTACAGTTAAAGAAAACACAACTGAGCCACCAGGGCATTAAAATTTGTATCAGGACTAAAAGAAGGAGATCCATGTATGTATGTTTAGCAGGAAAGGCACCTATTGTTAAAACATTCTATTACTCATTTTCTGGAGCATATTTAAGACAGTATATGTTAAGTAGTGGAATCAACATCACACTTTGTCCTTTCAAAGCGGAGAATAAATATCATCATAACTTCTAGCTTTTGTCGGACTCATGAGCCCCGTTTACAGTCAGAATCTCATGACGGCTATTATATATATATATATATATATATATATATATATATATATATATATATATATATATATATATATATATATATATATATATATATATATATATATATATATATATATATATATATATGTATATATATATATATATATATATATATATATATAGAAAAATTTTCTAAAAAAGCTTTTATATTCACCTTTCTAGTATAAGATTATTAAATATTAAGTGAACTGTAGGTACATTATCTGTCTAATAAATAATGGAAATTATAGCTTATAGAACATTATTTTGCAATTGATGTAAGCGGTCTTTAGCGACGTGTTGCCTCATCGTAGCTGAGTACGATACGAAAGATAACGGGCTATACAAGAGCGTTCTTTAAAAGTGTAAAAAGAAAAAAAATGTCGGTGCATCAATAGGAATTCCTCAAAAATAACCGTTAAGACTATTAGCATAAGGGTTGTTTCTTTTTGTTTCCATGTTAAAAATAGGCAAGGCAATCCGAAATGGCCGTACTGTGTGGAATATGCGAGTATAGCTGTTTGTTTGGACGGAACAGGCTTTAAATTTTATTCTAAGACTTTTGAAATAGTATTTTATTTGCTTTTGACTATTTTGACCACCAATTGTATTCTGTCCTTTGTGAATTATTCACTATTTATATTTTTACTTTCATATAACTTGCAATGTTTTTTGTGATGAACATAGTATAATACATACTAATGGACTTTCTCATTTACACATTAGTACCTTATTCTTATGTTTTAAATTTATGAAATTTTATTCTTATCATCTTTGGAATATTCTGTATAAAATCAAGACATATTGCTAACTAATATCGTAAAGGATATCCACTACTACGTTACGTTTATTGAAGCTTAAATGTAAAATTTTACGCAATTTCCCTTATGAGTGGGATTAAAGTAATAATTTGCTTTATACGGTAAAACTTATAGATCTGATATTTATACTAAAGAACTATTAGTAATTACACTTTAGTCACGAAACACGGTGTATTGAGGTTATTATTGGAACAAATTTTAAATAAAGTAAAAAATGGTATAAAATTTATTCTGTGTTTACGAGGCACGTTCGTAAAATCCTTTGAATAGTCTAAATGTTCGGGCAAGATCTTGTGGTTTTGCTGACCTCCGGAATCTTTTCGCACAACTCCCGAACTGTAATCCGTCGATCTTTCGAGCTTCGACTTTGGCAATTCTTTCGTTGGAAACCGATGGTCACCCTGCACGGACTTCATCGTGGACACATCGTATTTGCACGAGTGGAATTCGAACCCGGTGTGATGATGTAGAAACACAACATGAACATTCCCATAATTATGGTATAATATAACATTCCTAACAATTTGCAATTAATTTTATATGATATGTTCCTCTGGTAATTAGGAAGAGCACTAATATAGACATAAACTTAAATGGTATAAAAGCACCTTGCCTTTTGTATAAAAAACACCTTGATGTACAAAAAATAAATAACCAAGTTACATTCTTGTCATTTGCACGTTAATGTTTCTTTTAAAATATCTCTCTTAAGGTTACGCATCCCATAAAACTATATATGTTCGTCATTAAGAACGTAAGACGATAGTAGATCAATTAAACGGTACTACATTTTGCGCGCGTAGTCTAATTTTTTTTATGAACATCGCTTAAAAACGAGCTCCATTTTTTTTAAAATAGATTAATATTAGTGAAGCGGTTTATTACAGCCGGGTTGAAGATATTAAATGTTGAGTGGCGGAGTTAAACACTGTATACATAGATATGGCAGAGCGAATATATATATATATATATATATATATATACATATATACATATATATATATATATATATATATACATATATATATATATATATATATATATATATATATATATATATATATATATATATATATATATATATATATATATATATATATATATAACAAATATCCACACTTATAAAAGAAAAATACTAATTTTAAAAACTTATAAAAATTTTGAACGAAGCAGAATTTAAATCCTAAAAAAATAAAAAAAAATAATTATAAAATAGCATTCTCTCTTGCCAAACGATAATTCTAACGAATTGTCTTTGGGTAGCGGAAATTTGTAAAAATCTCCCTACAGAGATACTAGTAGACAACATAAATAAGTTGTAACAAACGTATAAAAATTGCGATGGAGCTTGGTGAGAACGAATGGTTTAGTTGGTCAGAGCGCTTGGACGGATTCCAAGAGGTGCGGGTTCAAATCCTGCTTCGTTCAATATTTTTATACGTTTTTAAATTTAGTATAAATCTGTAACAGATCACTGTCTTTACATGAAAGATATATTTAAAAAAAAATCTAATAAAATTAATAGTAAATTATCAATAATATAAAACGAGTATAGTGATTTCCAAATTTTTTGTTTGACTGTACATTAGTACACTCTAATATAAGAAACGGCTAATTTAATTTAAATGCAGTTTTCACTATTATATTTTGGCAACATTCCTACTCAATAGAGTGTTAGTTTTATTTAAATCGGTTGATAAATAAAAAAAATGTTACGCCAATTTAAAATATTTAATTCGACAAAATTGCAACAATTACTACATATGCATTTAGCTGAAATTTTAGTTTTCAATGTATAAATATTGTATTAGAAGTAAAAGTATTTCAGACTATTAAATAAAATAAGTGCAATTCAAGCGGGCGAAGCCGCGATCGCTAGTAAATTAATAAAATTTCCTACTAAACTCACCTCATCATACCCAATGAGCCACAATCGCGGTGTTTGATAGTATTTGTCGTATGTAATGTGCAGATCGTAGGTTCGAGTCTTGACTATTTCATCGCCGTCCTTCTGTCTTTTCTCCTTGGGCTTGCTCTCCTTGCGGGTGGCCAACGCTGTCGACTGTTTATTTAATGCTATTGACAATCATTTATACGTATTTACAATATTAAATAGATATACGCAGCTTCACGCTCGTGGCAGGGTAGGCAGAGGGAACTTGGGAACCTAGTGTTAAGACACTCCGTTCCGTTTCCCATTTTCCGTAGAGTTCTACCACTCAACACGCAATACCTAAAGGTATTGCGTGTTGAGTGGTAGAATTCAATGCCGTGCTTTGCCTTGTTACCAGAGCTATGAAATGAAAATATTAAATATTTATATTGAAAATATTAAATATTTAGAATGAAAACATTAAATATTTCATTTCCTGGAGTGGGGATCGAACCCACAATCTGTCACGTTTACAGTCACGCGCTGTGCCCCTGTGCCACGACGGGCCTCTAAAAATAAAAAAAATATTTAATTAAATATACATATTTAACTGAATACTTTTTATCCACTAATTTCTCTTTGTTGTACCAAAAAAAAGCCGGATAGTTGCCTCGGTGGGATACTTGCCCCGTTTTTTAATATACTATGTTAGGATATTTTTGCATTCATTAGAGTTGAAATTGCATTGTTTAATATGTTTTATAGTTTAATAATATTTATTTATTTCGTAAATAAAAAGGGTAAGTATCCGCATCAAAAGGATACATTACATTACTTTTGCGGATAGTTGCCCCTATAGTGGATAAAAGTATTGTTACTAGTAAGTACTGTTACAAGTAGTGAAAATGAAAAAAATATCTTCAACTCACCAACGATTAAAGGGAAAGCAACTAAAGGGCTACCAATAAAATAAAGTAGGAACGAACAATCGATAAAAGACACTCAAAAGATATTAAAGTTAAAAACACAAATTCAATAGTAAATACACCTGAAAAAGTTTCAATTCATTACTGTTGCGTAGAAATCTTTGAAAATTGTTATTTAACTAAATCAAAATCAGATTGGACTCAATGTGACGTGTAGAATGTGGTGACATGAGACATGTACAAGATTCCTTAATCTTTGCTTGAGATGTGGAAAGTTAGTAATCTTAGCTTCTGGTGATAATTAATGTTAAATTAATGTCAATGTTGATTACCAAATTGTTGTATTCTTAAGATAAGTACTAATATTTTATGATAACGTACTTTAACTTTAAGTTTAAATGATAATTTCATAATTGAAATAATAAAAATTAAGAACTGTTTAATCAACGACAATTAATATGTTTATTGTTCTTAACAAAGGATCTCAGTAAATAACATGATAAATTATAAAGACTGTTAAATAATGAATAAATATTACTTTAATTGATATAAATTTCTTTTTATTCTAAATTAATACACACCGAGCTTACTATCCTCTAGTGAGGCAAGTATCCCCCGAAGCATTCTAGATGCTATGGTACTATCCGCCATAGCAGGGAACTATCCCTTTTTTGAGAGGTCAAGTAAAACAGTATTTATTTTTAAAAAAAGTCTTATTATATGTACATAACATAAAAAAAGGCTATTGTAAAAGATAAAAGACCTATGTTTTCAGATTCCTACTAAATTACTTTCAGGAAGTTCATATTTTTGAAAAATAAAGGTTTTTCGTAAAGTGGAGCAACTATCCGGCTTTTACCTTATATCAAATAAATACTATACAATAATTTTATATCTATTGTAAGGAAATTGGAAATAATTAATATTAGATGTCTGTTTACAAAGTTTATATATTGTGATTTAAATTGCGGAACTCAACGCCGTGCTTTGTTTTGCTAGATTGGGAAAATGAACAATTTAAAACAGTCATCGTCCTTGCAGTCTTAGGACTGTAAGTCAGTGTCTGCTTATCTACAGAGCTAAGCTGGCAAAATTGTTATTGTCATCATTTTAGTATCCCATATTTTAAAGGGTAGGCATTGGGAACCTGGGAACCTAGTGCTTAGACACTCCGGTTCCTATATACTTAGATTCGCACACTCCATCGAATTTGTGAGGAATTGCGTGTTGCGTGGCGAAATATAGCCATACTTTGACTCGTTACCAGAGCGATTAAATTAAATATTTCATTTTGTCAGTGGCGATCGAGCCCATAACCTATCGCGTTTACAGTCGCAAGCTTATTCCCTGCTCCAATACAGAAATTAAATTCAAAAAGGCCTTATTTTTATAATAAAATTTTAGTTTACATTCAAACCCACGAGAATCATAAATTCAGTACTATCCTAATAATCTAACTTACCGGATCCACTTCATCCAGCAGGCCTGACTCCTGGAACTGCTCCATATCCTCCGCCTCCCCTTCATCATCATCGGCATCTTCATCATGTTCTTCATCTTCAGCATCGCTGTCCGCGTCGGCTGCTTCAAGAGTCATTTCACATACCTGGAGGAAGGAAATTGGTATTTTACGGATTACGGATGACGCCTGTCGTGGTGCAGGAGCGCAAGCATGTGACTGTAAATGCGACCGGTTGTGGGTTCGATTCTCACTCGAAATTAAATTGAATATTTCATATTTTTAATTTTAAATTTTTTATGTTTTCTTTTCTCCGCTCTGGTAACAAGGTAAAGCCGCCGATCAACAAGCAATACCTCAAATTCGGCAAAAAATAATTTCTGCGCCATATTTATTTTCAAATTGATTTTCAACAACTTTACCTATTTTTCTTTTCGGATATTGTAAATAATAATTAAAGTTAATAATACCATTGCTAGCTTACGGATTATTGTTGCTTAATATAAATGATGTGAAACCAGAACTCTATCACGGTGTCCTGTTACTTGAAAGCTATTTTAGTACATACATTACACAGACATATTGCATCCATATCAATCATTAATAAACTTATCTTCACGCTATATCTCTAGCGGGGTAGGCAGAGAGAACGGAGAGACGAACGCTACGGTCTCGGCAAACCTCTTTCGCCTCGTCCACTGTCATCAACCTCTTCATACATGTCCTCTGGGGGGAGTCCTCATGTTCTTACTTAACCTTCCTCCAGTATCGTAGATACTGTGCTTTCGAAGGTCAATCGAGGTCCTTTCCCTCCCTCTCTTACCAATCATTAATAGAATAAGATGACAAAAGATTCGAAGACAATTCGTTCAGCTTCACGCTGTATCCCGCACGTGGCAGTGTAGGCAGAGGGAACATGGGAACCTAGTGTTAAGACACTCCGTTCTACTTCCATTCCCCACTTTCATCGAATTTGACGCATTGCGTGTTGAGTGACGAAACTCAACGCCGCGCTACCTTGTTACCAGCAAGAAGAAATTAAAGCAGTATTCGAGTAAGAAAGCAAAACCTTTATTTCAACCATTGCAAACTAAAAAATATATTAAAAGTCAAAATAAAAATAGTGCAAGTATTTTTTTTTAGTTTTTATTTATTATAGAAATTTGAGTTATTTTTTAGACATAGAATTGTATTTATTTATTTATTTATTTTTAGGGAAAACAAACATTATCTTAAAAAGTTAAACATATATACTATTATGAAGTCTGTCGTGGCGCAAAGGTACAAGTGTGGCTGTATACGCCATAGGCTGTGGGTTCAGTCTCCATTAGAAGAAATGAAATATTCAAGATTTTCGAAAACATTAAATATGTTTATATTTCTTGACTATGGTGAAAAAGCAAAGCGCGGCGTTGAATTCCGCCATTCAATCCGAAATGCCTTAAATTTGGTGAAAAATGAGGAACGGAGTAAAGTCTTAACACCAGGTTCCCAAGTTCTCTCTTACCTACCCTGGCTTGGGTGGGATACAGCATGAAGCTGAACCAAAATTACCATTAAAATACTAAATAATATTTATAAACATATAAATAAGCACCTTTGTCAAAACTGTTACAAACATATTGTTCAATATACAATAGAGTATTTTACAAGGCCAGTTCACAATGTGAATAAACTCGGAATGTTTTTGTTATCAAATAGCATTGTTGATAAGAATACACTAAAATATCATTTAAAAGCTACAGCTTTGGAGTATATATTGTTATGAAAGAAAATCAGTTTCAACTTATTATTATTTTCAAATTCTTTTAATTTTAATATCTTTCTTTAGTTTTAGAAAAGATCCCTAATGTTATGGAATATTTTCATAGGTTAACTCAGTCATTATATAGCTTTTGGGGATTTTCCAAATATTGCCTATATTTGGGGAATCCCCAACTAATGAAAGTATGCTTTTATATATGGTATAACCGAAACGTTGCTTTTGCAACCAATTTACTTCGGCCATTGCATGGTCTTTGTGGTATGCGTTAATGGGAATATCTAATTATTTGACAAAAGAGAATGATAATTATGAAATATTTTTACTAATTTTAAAGTGTTAATCCACACTTACAAAAGAAAAGTACTTATTTGGATAACATAAGAATTTGGGAAAGCAGAGAGTGTCTTAACACTAGGTTCCCAAGTTCCCTCTGCCTACCCTGCCATGTGTGGGATACAGGGTAAAGCGTACGTTGAACGTAGCGAGATTTGAAACCGCGCCGGTTTCGAGAGGCGCGATTTCGAATCCGTCCTCCTTTGTATTCTAATAGGTTCACCTATTAGAAACATATTGCTTTTTTGTACATAGCATCAAATTCCATACACACGGCCAATCAACTAATGGAATCTTTTTTTTATGAAAAAGACAAGGCAAAAAAGCATATGGTTCACCTGACTGAATATGTGCTATAATAATCTGTGAAAACAAGTCCTAAAGACACTCCATTACAAAGCCTCCACAAATTAAAAAATGGTGTGTTGAATAGCTGATCACTATTTGACTTTGATTGAGGCCTGTCGTGGCGCAGCGGCACAAGCGTGTGACTGTAACCGGCAGGTTGTACGTTCGATCCCCACTCGAGGAAATGAAATATTTAATATTTTTAATTTAAATATTTAATGTTTCAGTTTTTCGCTCTGGTAATAAAGAAAAAACACGGTGTTCAGTTCCGCCACTCAACACGCAATACCACAATTTGGCGGAAAATGGGGAATGGAGTGTCTTAACGCTAGGTACCCAAGTTCCATCTGCCTACACTGTGTGCGGGATATAGCGAGAAGCTAAGAGAGAGTGAGAATAGCTGACAACAACCTAAATTATTCTCTATTAGAGCAGATAAATGAAAAATTAATTTAAATAAATATAATTATTCTACTTGTTAAACATAAAAACTCATATGTTTCTTTTTATCATACATAGATGGTCCCAGATTATTTCAACCTATTAAAATTCTAGATAAGTGTGATTATTCTGTATATGCTGTTAGGTACCTTTTCTTCAACAGTAGGCGAGCCAGGAGATTCATAGTGATGTGTGTCCACCCAACCTCCGTCCTCGTCTTGTTCATCCTCAATCACTTTTTCATTATCTTCACAGTATTCAATCTAAAAGTAAATGTTAAATTAACAAAAATCTTATATGCTTTCTGTAAATAAAATTATAACATACTGATAATTATATATTCCTAACTAATGTTTCAGTTCACTTTCTCCAATTACACTAATTGATATAAGTATGCATTATACATATATTTTTATTGATTTAATAACTTTTTATAAGCTCTCTCTACTCAGCTTCATGCTATATCCTGTACATGGCAGGGTTGGCAGAGGGAACTTAGGAACCTAGTGTTAAGACACTCCGTTCCACTTCTGTTCCCCACTTTCTGCCAACTTTGAGGCATTGTGTGTTAAGTGGCGGAACTCAACGCCGCGCTTTTGCCTTATCACCAGAGTGAACAAATGAAACATTAAATATTTAAATTGAAAATATTACATATGCTATAATATTATTTCCTCAAGTAGGGATCAAACTCACAACCTATGCCACGACAAGCCTCTTTTATTAGCTCATTCTAGATTATTTAATTATATTAAGTATACTTTAAATACAAACTTACTTGCTTGCAACGTCTGTAGCATGGCACATTTCTAGTAATAAGAAACTGTTTATCTGGTGGTAGGTAAGGTCTAATTTTGGATTCTTCACCTTTAGCCCATTGCCAAGTCGGACAATGATGCACTAAATGGTCACCCGCAGCAACAAACTCTTCTGGAGTTATTACTCCAGTTTCATGAAATTTTGATTCCTGAATACAATATATAGAGGAAAACT
>DWMZ01002821.1:0-13578 GCA_018249855.1 Eueides tales michaeli | reverse complement strand
CGCTTGAACGGTTTTCAAGAGGCGCAGGTTCAAATCCTGCTTCGTCCAAATTTTTATACGTTTTTAAATTTAGTATTTTTCTTTCCTAAGTGTGGAATAACACTTTAAAAATAGTAAAAATATTGATTAATCTTGCTTAACAAGACTAAGTAAGGCATCTGGCATTTCACATTTTGGTGCACAATATTTTGAAAAATAAGAACTTGGACGGTTTCCAAGAGGCGCGATTTCAAATCGTTAAAACTTTTTACGTCTTCTAAATACTCGTAAGTACAAATAGGGAACATAAGTAGGGCAGAGGGAACTCTACCTAACCTGTAACATGTGAAAAAAAGATGAAGCTGCTTTTTTGTATACTTAAAAGCATTTTTTATTAAACAATGACACAAAAAAGCTTATAAAAAAAATGTTTTTTTTTCGTTCTATTAATTTTTTTTTTTATTGTAATTGAATGTCAGTTTTTAATGATGATAAACAGCTTGCTAAATTGCTTGTGTACCGGGTAAATATGTCGATATTACACCAAACACCCAATCTTTTTGAAACATTATAGAAGACAAAATTTAAAGTTGCAAATAGTATAGTAGTAACAAACAAGCTTGCGTGGACACTTTGAACTAGACTAAATGACCGTCACGTATGTTCATATTGATTTCACTTATAACGCAATCTGTCGTTTTTTTTTTGTATGTTCACGCTGTATCCCGCACATGGCAGGATAGTCAGAGGGAACTTGGGAACCTGAATGGAAACACCATACTGTTTGACCCCACTTTCCGCCGAATTTGAGGTATTGCGTGTTGAGTGGCGGAAATCAAGGCGTGCTTTGATTTGTTACGAGAGCGAACAAATGAAAATGTTATATATTTTATTTCCTCGTGTGGGGATCAAACCTATAACCTATCGTTTACAGTCGCATGTTTGTGCACTGTACCACGATATGCTTCATCGGACAAAATATCAACAGCACCCGTAATCCCGAAAGTTTCCGTAGGACTTTTAAAAAATACGTTTTACCGTAAGTACCAGAAAAAATGAACCCCAAGAGGAACCTAAGTATCACAGCTTTCTACACCGCGTTATCTCAACTAAGTTATCTGTTAGCCGAAAGTTTCATATAAAGAGCTTTTTAAACAAACATTACTATACAAATCAATTAATTTGTATGCTTCTATCAAGTATCTAATTATTTTTATTTTGTGTTATATTAGCTTATTTTCATTGAATTCACATAAAAATGGTTGTTTATTAAACATTATTTAAATGCGATAATAGTTTAAGATACAGTTAGTTATGTTAAAATAATTGTTATCTGTGAAAATATATAATAATACAATTTTATTTTAGTGGCGGTTGGTGGAGAGGAATAGCGTCTGGTTGTGAACGCGACCGGTGTAGGTTCGATTCATATACGGAGTAATAAATTGTCATTTTTATTATCATTTTCTCGTTGTAATAAAAAGACAAAGCGTGGCGTTTAGTTACGCCACTCGACATGTAATGTTTTGTAAATTTGATGGGGTGTAAGGGGAAGGAAGTGTTCTAGCGATGGGTTCCCACTGCCTACTTTGCCTACGGAGACGAAAATAAAAACGTTGGTATTAGTTTTTTGATTACCTCTAAGGCCTGTCGTGGCGCAGCGGCACAAGCGTGTGGCTGTAACTGACAGGTTCTGGATTCGATCTCCAGTCGAGGAAATGAAATATTTTATATTTTCAATATAAATATTTTATTCTTCGCTCTGGTAATAAGGCAAAGAGCGTCGTTGAGTTCCGCCACTCAACAGGCAATGCCTCAAATTTTGCGAAAAGTAGGGAACGGAAGTGAAACGGAGTGTCTTAACACTAGGTTCCCGGGTTCCCTCTACCTACCCTGCCTTGTGCGGGATACAGCGTGAAGTTAAAATTACCTCTAAAGATTATATAACTTCTTATAAAGGAACCATGAATCAATTATATAGAAATGCTTCTAGTAAACTTATTCTGATATAAGACTTTTATGTATGTATGTATATAATATATGCATTTATTTTTATGTTTTTTGTATAATCATTAATAGGATATATATATTTTTGCTTCAAGCACATTGAAGGAGGGTAGGCTTAGCAGAGCAATCCGTGTTTTTTTAAAAACATTGGAAAGCGTTCCATCTTTGAAAAATGACGAAATATTATTTTTTTAATTACCCCAAGCGGGAATCGAAACCAGAATCGTCGGCTCAACTGGACGCCTCACGCTTATGCCACTGTGCCGCAACATCTCTTTATAGATGTAAATAATACTGTTTTTTATAATTTTAGTAAGTGAATTTGTTATTGGACATTATGTTTACGGTAAGATGAACATGATTAAATATATATAATACTTTTCTACACGACAATTTTACACTATTTTATAATCTATATATGTTTTTCCGTTGCTTATTAAAGGATAGACAACGGGCAGCAATTACGTGTGGTAACGCTTGCTTGACATTCTAGAAAGAATAAGATTTTTTGAATTACCGGAAACAGCGGAAAACTGGAAAAAAAGAATTTAACGAAATTTTGTCATTCAATCTCAAAAAATCGGCGGAAAGTGTGGAACGGAAGTGTCTTAACGCTAGATTTCTAGGTATGCATATGCAGTATATAGCGCAAAACTATAAAAAAGAGAAAACGATGAGGGCGACCACAGGCAATAATAAAAAAAACTAACAAAATCACTATAAAAACTGCAAATATAATTAAGTACTTAAAAGCGTATTACATAAAAAAGTTGTAGATCTGACAGAGGGCCCCAATTACCAACGGGTAGGACATCAAAGGGAGGGTCATCAGAAATCCGAGATAGCACAAAAACAGATCGTCGAATCTCTTTATGTTTGTGCAACATTATATCACCAGTACAATTATACTAGGTGTCCGGGATGAGCTTGATTAGTGATGGGCAGGTGGGCGCGGTCGATACCCACCCCCCCCCCCCGGGGCAACTACCCTGCAATAAACAGGGGGAAGATAGCCTTAACTTAAGTATTGATTCGCGCGAAACGAAACGTGATTTGTACGCACTCTGGAGTTACATCCGTTTTACGCTACTTCCGCTACATTGCTGTTTGTTTCCGTTTTGACAATTCACGCCCATACTTTATGGTGAATGGTTAGCTAACATGGTGTTATTTTGGTTATTTTACGTGAGGATTTTCGTTTGTTCCCAATGAACCGCGGTCAATGAATGGCCAGCCGCGCCTTGTGTCCGTAACGCTCGTCTGTCACGACATCTAGCGAGTTATCGTTGGTCTCCGCTGTTTTATATACTAAGTGCTTGGTCAGTGGGCGCTGCCTTAATTGAGGTGATATTATTCAAATGACGCCCGTTATTAGTGCTTTATTGAACAACTGATTTATTTATTGCTAAACTTTTCCGTTTTCTTTTATGATTGTGTCTTGAGAAAGTGATATTCTTCTAATTGTTTTTTCTTATTTCTTTTTGTTTTACTTACCTGTATATTAACGGAACCTAGTGCAATGTTCCCTACATCCGCGCGATTTATATTGAGTGGTGGAACTCAACCCCTCCAGTTCGACTCGGACTCGCCCAGAAAGGATTCCATTCATCATCATTCAAGATTCTAGGTCATTGGGAAGAACAACATACCACATTGTAATATAGCTTAATATTTTTCGCTTATGAGAGAATCATTTGATTAGTGCTACTGGTGATGTTAATTTATGACTTCTCTATTATTTCAACTTTTTCATTCAGCTTACGCTGTATCCTGCACGTGGCAGGGTAGACAGAGGAAACTTGGGAACCTAATGTTAAGATACTCCGTGTTCCGTTTCCCACTTTCCGCCGAATTTTATGCGTTGCGTGTTGAGTGGCGGAACTCAACGCCGCGTTTTGATTAATTACCAGAGCGAAGAAGGAAAAAGCATTAAATATTTAAATTGAAAATATTAAATATTTCATTTAGTCGAGTAAGGATCGAACCCACAATCTGTCGGTTACAGTCCACACTTGTGCTGCTGCGTGACGACAGGCCTCACAGGGAACAAGGGAACCTAGTGTTAAGACACTCCACACTTTCCACCAAATTTGAGGCATTGCGTGTTAAGTGCCGGAACTCAACGACGCGCTTATGCCTTGTTACTAGAGCGAAGAAGTGAAAATGTTATATATTTAAATTGAAAATATTAAACATTTCATTTCCTCGAGTGAGGATCGAACCCACTACCTGTCGGTTACAGTGCACACGCTTGTGCCGCTACGCCACGACCGGCCTCAATGCCTTCTCTATTATCATATTAAACACCAATGTAAACGAGCTAAGGTCAGAGTTCTTTTAGCTTAGCCTCCCCAAGTCCTGTGACGCTGTAGAGGCCAACAGGGCCAACAGATAGATATCGTATTAAAGACCATAATTTTTCGCTTCGTTCTCTCTACCTACTCGCTATGGATAAAGTATGGTTAAAAGATTGGTTTGCACTATAAAATAAAGTAAACTAACCAAATAACGGCAAAAAGCAATCGTTATCATAACAATTATAATCAAATGATAAGAAACACTTGCAAATAGAACATGGTCGATGCTAGAATACATTAAAAGTATATCACAACCAGTTATTTTGTGGATATAATTACATCGTTAATGTACCAGTCTAGCTAATGAGGTGGCCGAAAATATGTAAGGCTGTGTACATATATTGATATTAAATGCAATGTTTATTGTCAGCTTCACGCTGTATCCCGCACAAGGTAGAGTAGGCAGGGCGAATTTGGAAATCGAGTGTTTAGACACTCCATTTTATTTTAATTTACGTTAAATTTTGGGCAGTGTATTATTGGCGTAACTTAACGCCGCGCTTAGCCTTGTTACCAGAGCGAAGAAAATGAAAATATTAAATATTTCATTTTCAAATATTTCAGTTTTTATCGAAACCATAACCTCTCGCGTTTTTAGTCGCACACTTACGCCCCTACCACGACAGGTCTCAGTTGCAATATTATCTAGTAATTGTCATCTGCAATATCGTGTGAGTTTGAAGTCAAAATTTATGTTTTATTTCGCCTCAAAAGCCTAAAACGTGAAATATCAACCAAAATATTATGAAATGAACAATAAAATCCATGGAGCAGTAAAATTTTCAATAAACCATAAAAAAAAAAACTGAAAACAAAGTGTACGTACTCTGCACTTTTGTCGTCTAGTTGAAAAATGCTAGATTTACTTAAAATCTCGTAAAGAAAATAATGGTACAAAAAATGTGACGTTCAGTTAACTTAAAATTAAAAGAAATATATATTTTTTTTCTAATAAATTTTACTTTTCATTTATATTTCTGTTGTTTGAATGAAACGTCTAGTGTGAAGACGGCTTGAGGCTAATGTTTTAAATAAATATTTTTTCGTGAAAGGCACGCCGTCGACATCTGCCCGTCTATCTAGTTAGTTAAAGAATGCGATCGTCGAAGTACAAACATTTACGTAAGTATTATGCAAATGTGCAAATATTATAACCAAATTCAATTCGTAATTAAGATTTTATTGGTTATAATACCATGTATAGCCATCGTAGCGCAGTGGAACGTCTAACTGTAGAGGTAATGGGCTCGATTCTCACTTAGGTAATGATTCAATCCTGCGATCTGAGACAAAACGCGGCGTTGGTTTCCCTAAATTTGGTTCACGTAAATGCATAATTTTATTTTACTTTCAATATTATATTTAACTTTTGAAGTAATTCTAATAAATTTTAAACAAAAAAAAAGAAACAGATAACAAAAAAAAAATGTGTGTAACATATATTATAACTATAGTTGAAAAAATGTAATTTTCATTTAAAAGCTCAAATTAAATATACAGCGAGGGCAATTAACTCTTGTATCGATTCATTCTCTAATCGGTAGCGGTAACACGGGAGGACCATGAAACTGATGGACCAGACTGGATCTTTAATAATAAATTATATACTACGTATGGACCGTCGTGGCTCAGTGAATAGCGTGTGATTGTTAATACGGTGGTTGCAGGTACGATTTTGTATTTGGTACAATATATTTTAGTGCTCTACTGTAGTACAACGCGGTGTTAAGTTATGCTGTTTGTGTCTAAATGTCTTTCTATTAGGATTTTCTGTCTACTCTATATATTGTTTATATATAACGCGGCGTTGACATTCGTATGTGTGTTCACATTTACCCATTATGGCGTTTTAAACTATAGTGAGACACTATAGTTTAATAAATATAGTATATAGTAATACTAAATTTAAAAACGTATAAAAATTTGGACGAAGCAGGATTTGAACCTGCGCCTCTTGAAAACCGTTCAAGCGCTCTGACCACTAAGCCATCCGTCTTTCCTAAGTGTGGAATAACACTTTAAAAATAGTAAAAATAGTATATAGTAATACTTAGAGCGGTCTCGTATAGGTCGAGCGAGTTTCTCTTTTCTTCATATAGCACCGGAAACATTATTTTTAATGAAGTTTAATTGGATATATATTTTCCATTTCATCGTACTACTTTGTGGTATTGCTGTCGCGTAACGGTAATCGATGCCTATGCCTACTATGGAAATTTACTATAGTTTCAATTGTATTTTTCTTATTTTAACCATTTTATGAGTAGTTTAGGTAGAGAGCTTGGACACTAGAGGCGCACGTTAGTGCACATTTTAAATAAACACTTTATTATATGCATATTTGGGTGGCATCTCCCAGGCACTGTCAGGACAATTTCTGTTGTACTTAGTATTTTCGTCTCTAATCTATATATATATAATACATATATTAAGCTAATATGTAAAATTCTTTTTATTTTTATGTGATAAAATATTTTTCTTTCTTCTTTACGGCAATTTTTTGTTTACGGGACACCTTTTCGTGTGGTCCATAAACAAAAAAGGCAGCGTTGGATTATTTGTGTAGTTGTGAAATTGTCACAGAATGTGAATGAAAAATAAAAAAAAAATATCTAGATAGTTAACTTTATTATATTTAAAAATTCTGGTTTAATGAGATTATTTTAAGCTTTTATGAACAAAAGTTTTTTTTAATCACTAGACATATTTTCAAAGTTCTATACGCTAGAGACTGTAGTAAACTATTCTAACTAATGTAAAAGAAACTCACGTGATCTACAGTCTCAACTGGTTTTGTTTAGGATCCTGTTTCAATTTGCAAAGCTCAGTTTATTAGAATTATTTTTAAGACAATTAACGTACGGTTAATGAAAATAAAAATATTATTTTGATGGCTTGGGTATTTCTAATACATTTTTTTTGTTAGGGGAACGAAAGAGGGCCAGAGGAACTTGGGAACCTTGTGAACCCACTATAACAATACAATTTTGGGGGTACTAATATTAGTGCCAGCGAAAGTCAGATTTGACAAATCACGGAGTTTAGTTACGCCACTAATTGCAACACAGGGAGCCTATAGACGGCTTCAACACTTAACTCTCTATATTTGTTTTCCTAATAAAAGAAATGATATTTTCTTAAAGTTAACAAATATAATTTGATGTCAGACATAATTTAATACTTCCGGGAAGTGTTGCAGATACAACCACTTACAACTAGATCGATCTAGCCAACATTCATATCTTGAATTCAGATTTTTAAATGTTATTTTGTATTTTATCTTTTATTATGTAAAATAAGAAACTCGTGAGATAAAGATATACATACATTATTTTACTGTTAAAATAATGATATCAATATAGTTGTTGCACGCAACTCTGTTTGTGTGAATTTTTTTTCTCGTTTCTTTTCCCGTGCCCGTAGGATAATAGAGAAATTCTCTGTTCTCTTTTTATTTATAATTGAAGGAAATATTTAATTAGATAATCACAAACAAAAAAGATGTATGCCGAGACCGTAGCGTTTGGCTCTCCGTTCTCTCTGCCTATCCCGCTAATGACATAGCTTGAAGCTAAGTAAGTACCTAAGTACAAATAGAAATATTTGAAATATTATTATTTGGTAAATAATTTTTAGGTTTTTACACACTGATTCTGCATGTAGCATGCTACGCAGAGTTGACTTGTAAGCCTAATGTTAAGACACCAATTTCCTCACTTTAGACGATTTCTTGAGACATTGCGTATAGAGTAGCGTAACTTAACTCAGCGCTTTGCCTCGTTACCGCCAGGAAATATTAATACATACATACATACATACATAGCTTCACGCTGTATCCCGCACTTGGCAGGGTAGGCAAAGAGAACTTGGGAACCTAGTGTTAAGACACTCCGTTCCACTTCACGTTGCCCACTTCTCGCCGAATTTGAGGCATTGCGTGTTGAGTGGCGAAACTCAACGCCGCGCTTTAGCCTTATTACCACAGTGTAGAAAACATTAAATATTTAAATTGAAAATATGAAATATTTCATTTCCTCGACTGGGGATCGAACCCACAACCTGTCGGTTACAGTCACACGCCTGTGTCGCTGCACCACGACAAATCAAATATTAATATTAAATATTTTATCTAAAGCGGATTCCTAAAAAGTTATATGATGAGCTCAAATTAATAGCGACCAGTACGGCTGCGCAATAAATTGGAATGGAATATATTACCGCGGTCTTGTGTGATTGCGATATACTGAATCGTTAAAAGCTAAGTCGTTTAGTAATTAAATAATATTGAAGATGACACAATATATTTTGTATTGTATTGAACCGGATGTTGTCTTTCTCTTAGGGTGTACGTTGTACACTGGAGGAAGGCAAGGAACCTAAGTGTTAGCGCATTCTTTTTTGTATAATTTTCGAGAAATTATGTGGTGAATGGCGGAGTTTAACGCTGCTGTTGTTGTATTCGGAGCTCGATAAAAAAATATATTCAAGAGAGAAGTTTGAGATTACAACCGTTGCTTTTCGTCGCTAACCCGATATGATGCAGTTGACTTATTATGTAAGAAAGTATCTATAAGATTTTATACGCGATGGTAGTGTATACGATCCTTATTCTGGGTAAAGCCACACATACTTTTTTACCCTAAAAACCCCCCTAAGCCTACCCTTTCTAAGTAATAGTGTATCTTAATACAAAGTATACAAGATACAGCGTATGGGCATTTGATTAAATTTAATTTGTACAATAACTTATATGTTTATTTGCGACGAGTTCTGTCGTGGCGCTTGCGACTCTTAACCCCAGCCACTCCAGGAAATGAAATATTTGAAATGTACATTTCTTTTCCTAACTAGGCAAAGCGCGGCGTTAAATTCCGACGCTGAACACACAACACCTCAAATTTAACGGAGAGTGGGGAACGGAGTGTCTTAACACTAGGTTCCCAAATTCCAATTGCCTATCTTGCTATGTGGGATATAATGTGAACCTAAAAAAAATATGTTCATGAAATAGTATGTTTGTATTGAAATGACATTTCGCTATCATAAAGTGAATCTCAGCAATAGTTTAGTGGGGCTGGCACGCTACCCTCGGGGGGAAGGGTACATGATATATAGCATCATTAGTCCGTGAGACAGTGACTAAACGCCACCGATCTGATGGTGGTCGATCGCGGAGTAATCGTGTATATTTAAATTTTTCCATTAAAATAACTTTTCATTAAGTAGAATTTGAATTAAATCGATTTATTTCATTATTTCATTATTATAGACTGGTTTAGATGGGCAGTGGCACAGGCGTGTGACTGCGCGCTAACGCGATAGATAGCGGGTTCGATTTCTGCTCTAGGAAATGAAACATTTAATATATATTTTTTTTCGCTCTGGAAAGTCTTCATGCCAAGTTGAGTCCCGCTGCTCAACACGCAATACCTATAGAATTAGGCGGATAGTGGGGAAACGGAAGTGTATGAGGCCTGTCGTGGCGCAGTGGCACAAGCGTGTGACTGTAATCGACAGGTTGTGGGTTCGATCCCCACTCGAGGAAATTAAATATTTAATATTTTCAATTTAAATATTTAATATTTTCATTTCTTCGCTCTAGTATGAGGCAAAACGCGGCGTTGAGTTCCGCCACTCAACACGCAATGCCTCAAATTCACCGGAAAGTGGGGAACGGAAGTGGAACAGAGTGTCTTAACACTAGATTCCCAATTTCCCCTTTTCTACCCTGCCTACCCTGCCATGTGCGGGATACAGCCTGAAGCTGAGTAAAAGTGTCTTTATGGGATAGTAGTGTTTTAACACTAAGTTCCCAAATGCCTTTTGCTTACCCTGCTAAGTGGGTGGATACTGCGTGAATTTGAGACATTTTTTTTCAAGAGAAATGGTCACGTTGGGTTCTGCCACTAAACAAATTCGTGCTGAGTGGCAGGACCCAAAGCGACCACTTCTCTTAAGAAAAAATTAAAAAATTTACTTCCCCATAGCAGAAATGGAATCCTCGACCATGTTAAAGCCACACACTGCGCGACTACGCCATCAGCATAATTAACACTATATCATAGAAACTATGAAATATGTCGTGTAAGCCGCCTACATATATAGTACGAATTGGGCAAATGATAAACGAGCTAATCTGTTAAAATTAACAATATTATAGACTCAATCATATAGATGTTGCATAAGCGTGGGACTGCAAGCGCATTCGAGGAAATTAAACATTTCATATTTTCATTTTTTCATTTTGATAACGAGGTGAAGCGTGGCGTTGAGTCCCGCGAATGTTTAGAATTCGGCGTTGAGTTCCGCGAATATTTAGAAATCGGCGTAAAGTGAGGAACAGAAAACGTTTAGTTTTCTCGTATATGTATATCTAAACATAATATTAATATAAAATATTTTTGTTTTGTTCTTCTATAGGTTCACTTTATATTGTGTATATAGTAATAATAAAGAGGAAAACTAGTGTTGAGATACCCCATTTCACGGTTTGCCGCCATAGTTTTAGAAGCGGTTTGTTACCAGAGAAAAATAATAAAAATAATTTTTACTATTTTTAAAGTGTTATTCCACATTTGGGAAAGAAAAATACTTAATTTAAAAACGTATAAAAATTTGAACGAAGCAGGATTTGAACCCGCGTCTCTCGGAATCCGTCCAAGCGCTCTGACCAACTAAGCCATTCGTTCTCACCAAGCTCCGTAGAAATTCTTATACGCTTGTTACAACTTATTTATGTTGTTAGCATCACTGTAGGGAGATTTTTACAAATACAGATTTTTACACATGGACGGATTCCAATAGGTGCTGGTTTAAATCCTGCTTCGTTCAAATTTTTATACGTTTTTAAATTTATTATAATAAAAATAATTCATTGAGAAATGATGTGTATATTGAACACACAACTGTCGCACATACATTTAGTCACTGTAGTACTTCACCCTAACGGACTCAAGAAATGTAAATTTAAGGCCAGTTGTGGCGCAGGAGCACAATCGTGTGACTGTAAACCGGACAGGTAAAGTGTTCGATCCTCGAAAGTTCTCGAAATAGTGAAATATTTACTTTTTCAGATGAAACATATCATATTTTTAAATGGAATATTTAATATTTGCGATTTTTTTGCTCTGGTAACAAGGCAACGATAAGTTAACACGCAATACGTCAAAAACGAGTGTCCTAACACTAGGTACGCAAGCTCCCTCTGTTTACCCTGCCATGTGCGAGATACAGCGTAAAAAATCAAACCTATGACCTATATAAAAATCAAGACAAAAATCAAAAACTGAAAAAAATATAATTTAAACTAGGAAGCAGTTATCGGTCACTTCAACTACCTCTACATTCAAATTAAATTGACATTGTGTTATGATGAAAGAAATACAATATCATAATCAGTTTCTTTGGAGAGGACAAACAAAAAACAAATATTTTATATTCACAGAGTGTTAATCACACATCTTATATATAAACACAAGTAATAAAATACAAAAAAATAATAAATATATAGTAATCTACACCAATTAACGCCAATTAATCAATAACACATTAATATCATGACAAATAACATTTATCCATCAGGTTTCATTAACGCGGGGGCGCCACCGACGGCCGGCGTCCGGGCGCCATTGCCGATCAATATCCACCGAGCACCCCCGAGCCCCTCCGAGCGCGCCCGAACGCGCCCGAACTCCCCCGATCGTTTCGCGCACATGACAAATGTCAGTGATGTGCCCTGCAGTTTTCGGGGCCCGTGAAAATTCAAGAAAAAGTGCAATTTTGTTAACTGTTCAGTGATATATTGTGTTTATGAACGTTTCTAAACGTGTCTGTTGGTTTTTAATAGGATTCATTGTTAAGTGGTTAGTGTAAGTATATTTTATTGTTTCTTTTGTTTATATCGCTTTAACGTGAAGGCGTATTTGAAGTGAACATAAGTAAAAAAAAAACTTTGTGTAGATATTAATTTAGGGCGTTATAAGTGTGACTATATAAATTTAAAATTAAATGGGTGGTTCTTGGAAAAAATCAATGTTTTTGATGCAACACAGGTAGTGTTTCTGTTGGTAGCTGATAGATTAATAAAAAATGTTTTTATATATAAATTGAACTGAGAAAATTTATAAAACAAGTTTACATTAAAAAAATGCTATAAAATATATAAAATTTGAATAATTTTCCATTTGAATAGGCGTTTTTTTATAATAATCACGTTAAGTTCTCACTAATGCGCATGCCCAGTACAGGTGCTTTGCGTCATCCGTGTTTGACAATAATTATGGTTTTAAAAAGCAGAATGTTTCTCATTTATACGAAAAATAATCCTCTTTTGTATGATTTAATACTTACAAATTATTTTAATGTAAAATGTCTTTGAGAAATTAGTGTTCATTTGGAATTTGGAATTATTAATATATTTGAATTTATTGCATTCCAATTAAAACAAATACATACTTTTTATGTATACATAAAAGAAACAGATTTTTTTCTTTTAAAAATTGTTACAGAAGAAAGTTACTAAAAATGTCGCATAATCAGAAAATTTGTAGCGTCATACTCTGCAGGTCTTTCGACCTTGACCGGCAGTCGTGCAGTGGATGCAGTAGTTTTCCACCAGCATAATTTGATCTGTCCAAATGTTATCAAATTTCCCGCTTTCTACTTTAAGCTTGTGACACGGCGGGGCGGGGGAGGTCTCTGTTATTGGTTGTCAAAGTGACACCTGACAGGTCAGATAGAAACAAAAAGATTGTGTTTTCATTTTATAAATTGAAATCTTAACTTTTAAGAAAGTGAATTTAATGTTTTAATTATTGATAAAATAATAAAAAGTGATTCTGTCCCAATTCATGATATTATTTATTTTCTGGTATCATTATGTTAGATTACATAGTCTATTGCTATCATATGTTTTTGGTATATTTGAGTTTTTAATAATAAATTGATTCTATATTTCTAAAATAAAAGGAATATAGGCCGACATTATATAAAATCAAAATTTCTTGAAACCATTCAACTTCATAAATCTCTTAATAAAGGTAATGAAAAAAAAACAGTGTCCTCGATTTTTCGAATTCTATCTAGCCCCGCCTTCTGTCTAGTTAGAATCATCATATATATATATATATATATATATATATATATATATATATATATATATATATATATATATATATATATATATATATATATATATATATATATATATATATATATATATATATATATATATATA
>DWMZ01002820.1:0-13585 GCA_018249855.1 Eueides tales michaeli | reverse complement strand
ATTAAAGAAGACGCCGGCAAATTTAGTTCAGAGTCAAGTGCCTGACTAGAAACTGCAGGCAAAGTCGGATGCAGCGGCGGCGTACGTTTGAGTGGCATTTCGTACTATGTACCAGGGCAGCAGAGTCAAGCTTAATTGCAAAAGTGAAAGGATTATTTTAGAAGGACGGAGGTCTAACTAGTATGGTCGCAATCGACGTTTCCATACAAGATTACTTTCCGTCCAGTTTAACTAGACCCATATGCACAAAAGCTTTTATTAGTTGAATTCGCTTACTATTACAATTTGTACTCCGCCCACGGACTATGCAGTTGGTCACTTTTCGTAACGCCTCTGGGGGCAGGAACGATAAGCTGCAGGGCGTTGCTGTTGTAGACGATGGATGGGTCCTCGAGTAGGCGCGGTCAGCAAAGGTGATGTTGAGATCTCCTCACATATATGCACTCCTATTATTTATAACCAATTTTTCACTTAAATTACTTTTAAAATTACAAAAGAGAAAAAAAAAACAAACAGCGGTTACTCGTAAGCACGTCTGAACTCTTCAGAGATCCGGGGGGAAGGGGGGATTATAAGGGATTAGAGTATAGGTGCGTATTAAAATTTTGATTTATTCATGAAAGTTTTAAGATGTCATAAATTAGTTTTGAACGTTATGCAATTTAAATTAACTTAACTTAGATTCACTCTGTATGTGCAAGTAGCAGGAAACTTGGGAACTTGGGAACCTAGTGTTAAGACACTCCGTTCCGTACCAGAGCGCTGAAATGAGAATATTTAATATTTATATTGAAAATCCACAACACACCTCATAAAATTCAATGAAATTTCATATTAATTATCGTTTGTCTAAAAATTTATGTAACGATGACCATCTGACTGAAGTTTTATAATGGAGACATAGTCTTATTACGCAAAGGAAGTATTGAACGTTATCTGTTTAGGTAGGATGATGATACACTCGAAGTACCTTGCAACATTTAAATGCTAAAACTGAAGCTCTATTTCAGGTGTGCCATTGGCCTGGCCTTTACAACAGACAGCGTTTAGGTACAGCAGTGTATGATTATAGATTGTGAGATTATCTGCAGCAATATAATTTCTCAGTCTTTAAGAACCATTGATGCCTGTCGTGACGCAGGGACGTAAGCATATGACTGTGAATGCAACAGCTTTTGGGTATTAAACCCAAAAACTGTTGCATTCCATTCCCCACTAGGTGAAATGAAATATTTAATATTTTTAATTTTAATAATTAATGATTTCATTTCTTCAGTCTGGTGGCACAAGGCATGGAGCGGCGTTGAGTTCTGTTACTTGAAAGTGGGGAACGGAACGAGGTGTCCTAACATTAGGTTTCCAAATTAGATGGAGCGTGAAGCTGAATAAGACTTAACTAAGCTAAAATAAAAATATTCAGTCCAACAAAAATTTTGAAGATATTAAAAATAAAAGCATATTTTTCTTAGAATGTAGGCTGAAAGCTTGTCATAGCCAAGACAAGCGTGCTACTGTAACAAGGATATGGGTTCGATTGAAACTCCAGAAAATTAAATATTTAATATTTTCATTTTCTCGTTCCTGTAAGAAGGTAAAGTATATCCAGGTCGATACGACATGGGTACCTTCAAAAAGTGCCTTTATCTCCACCTAAAAGGCCGGCAACGCACCTGTAGCTCCCCTGATGTTACACGGGGCCGTGGACGACGATGATCACTCACCATGTGAAGTAGACCAAGTGACCTGTACGCTCGTTTGCGTTGTCTATACCATAAAAAAAAAGCGCAGCATGAAATTCCGCCACTGAGCACGCAATGCATCAGCACGCGATGCATCATTATAAAGACAAGTTTCCCAAGTTTCTATTATCTTGCAGTATACAGAGTTGAACATAAAGTTATGAAAGCATATTTTTTATAATAAACATATATTTTGAGGAAAGCCTCTATAAAAGTATATCACAAAACGATTTAAAAATTTACACCACTACTAAAGATGAAAAAATTAACTTCAGGACGCACAAAGTAAACTATATAACAGTTCATATAGTCCTGAAGCATTCTTAATTAAAGCACTGGCACGTCAAGAATTCAACAATTCGATCGTTTGGAAGACAGCCAATAAAAACAGGCATTTCCAATAAAATTTCACTTAAACACGAAATTTTAAATTTTCACGTTACAGTATTTGTGATGTAGAAGCGACAGGACGTTTATATGTGTTTTTGTTTTAGCAAAATTGAACTGTATTACCTGAATTTAAGGTTGATTTTATATATTTTTTGTAATATTTTTATTTCTTTTAAGCATAAAATGTTAGGAATTGGAAGTCACTGTCAGCGAGTAATGGTTGTTCGTGAGGAGAATGCCATTTGAATTTTGTCGATACACTTTGCCTGGTGTGTAAACCTACATTTTATAGACTAGGCAAGATTTTTTACAAAAATACTGATAATAATGATTCAGATGACCACACGCAATGCCTCAAATTCGGCGGAAACTGGGGAATGGAACGGAGTGTCTTAACTTAAAATTGCTCTGCCCGCCTGTATCCCGTGGAATACAGCGTGAACCTAGAAGAATATAGTAGCCTTTCCTTCCTTTCAAGCATGCCACAGCAATGTACCCCATGAACAACTTTCTAAAAGACTGGTACTTTATTTTTATTTTTCACGCTAATAAAATAGATAAAATGATTTACAATCCGTTTAATTTTAGGTGAAGTTCGGTACATATCAATGCCGCGCTCGAATTTCAATTTAATGAAATTCTAATCCGTATATATTCTTGTAACGTAATCAAAGCATGGAACAATCTTTTATTTTTACTTCACACATATAGTAAAAATAAGACAGGAGGAGTCTAATATGTTTCAAATATAATATCTGAGATATTATTGACGGAGCTCAACGCCGCTGATTGATCTAGACTAAGTATTTATTATTATCATTATTATTATTTGAGCGAAAAAATTAAAATAATTCATTATTTTGAGTAAAAATCGAATATACCGATATCCTATTAATATATTAGAGGAAAAAACAGAGTTGAGTTACGTTAAATCACAATGTTTTAAAGATAACGCATATCACTTTGCCTCTGGCTCTACAAAATGAGAAAAAAAGACATAGAAACATACTTTTAAAAAAAGAAACAAGATAATCTTTATCAAACGTTCCACCGATTTCATGTAAAGATTCAAAATATACGCGGAACATTTTTACACAAGGCTACCTTAATTTGCCTTTGTGAGATAGCTTACGCGTTCAGAATATTGAATACAGATTGGATTTTTAAATTATCGTTGCACGTTTATTTAGTCGGACTGAAATATTTTACTGGTATTTAAAGAATAGATCAAATACAAATGACTGAACTTAACTCAGGTTCACGCTGTGTCACATGGCAGGGAAGACAGAAGGAACTTGGGAACCTAGTGTTAAAACACCCCATTCTATTCCTCACGTAACGCCGACTTTGAGGTAATGCATGTAGAGTAGCGAAACTCATCGCCGCGCTTTAACTTATTTGTACATGACAAATCTTTTTTAAAAAATAACATATATAAGTTGCCGTGTTAGTGTCTCAGTGAATGTGAAATGTTGTAAGCTGAATTTTATACCATTTCCTACTGTTAGATAGATCTAATACTTGGTGCTGATATTACATTAGTTTTGTAATTTAATATTGTTCTTTGTTGATGACAGCCCTCGATGAATTTTCTTGCGCTACTTCATAACAAGTTGTAAACCTATATATATATTATTGCCACCGAGAACTAAATAAGTTCGTAGGAAAATGCCATGAGAAATAAGAGCTTTTTACATCAATTAACTTTTGTGATATAAATATGTAAGTCGGAGATTTTTAAATTGTTCCGACAGTGCAATGATATGGTATACATAGTTAGGCTGTATTTTGTAGTTTCCCACTACTCGCCTAGTTTTGAAATTCTTTGGTTACGAACGAGACTTTTTTTTATGTTTAACTATAGAAAAATGAATATAAAAACCCATATGTAGGTAAACATAACTGAACAAAATAAAAACTTCTTTAATTTGTATCACATGTGAGAAATTTTATTATAACGTAACATTTTACCGAGGAACTGAATATTAAATCAAAATAAAAAAAGTTTGTTTATTTGACAAATAAGACGTCTACTGGATTTTTAAATATTTTTATAAAGTAAATCACATTTCGTCGCAAATTTAATAACTGTAGGTCTACGGGAAGTACGGAATGGGTTTTGATTACGCGGCGAATTTCATATGAAATGCAGCAAACATGATGTTTGATTAAATGCTCGTATTTTTTGATTGGATTGTCTTAGAAGCCTGATTTTTTTTGCACTCCAAGGGGCCGTATATCATTTAACATTAATTTATCTTAATATCTTCGACTTTCGAAATAAGTAGCCTTCATAAGTACTAATCTAACAGACGGGAAACAAACCGCGCCTAAAAAGATTCCATTTCCGCTTTTTGAGGTACGGAACCCTAAAAACAATTAAACTGTGCATTCAAAAAATTCTATGAATGAAAATTCTTTTCTTACATCAAGGTCTGTTGAAACTTGAAAGATGATGACGAACGACGTTCTCAAAAAGCATAAGGGTGGGCTTTCCAAACGACAATTACACACTTGAGGCCGTCCTGGCGTAAATTTGATATGTTAGATTGTACAAGTCCTTCCGTAATTACAGAGTAAGGTTATACCGAATGCCACGAAATACCACGTGAAAAAAGAGCTGAAACAAAATATTTTTTATAACTTCACACTGTGCTTCAAGGAACCTAAAACACTTTGTTTCTATTTAAATGCTTCCATGTTACAGCAGAGGCATTGTGTGTTGAGAAGCGGAAATCCAAGAAGCACTATTCCTGGTTACCATAACGAGCAATTTGAAAATATTTTACGACTGACCTCAGAATATTGCAGAACAAAATAATATTCTGTATTAAGTTAGTTTTAAGACACTCCGTTTTCTACTTTCCGCCCAAGAGATTCAGTGTGAAATTTCACACCCAGCTTTGTTTTTTTTCGGTACTCCAAAGAGAAAAAAGACAAATGAGAATAGTTATTTTCTAAGTGAGAATCAAACCCACATTATACGCGCCAAAATAGACTCTGAAAAATATAATAATAAAAATTCTGCGCTACATACGCCTGACTGTCATTTTTTACGCAGTCACATTAACGTAAGAACTGCTTTGTGCGGAGTAAAATATGATTATGACGTAAACCGTACCTTCTATTGTCCTTTATTTGATTTTTTCGCGCACAAAAAACCTCAATATGGTATGGGTGGAACGCCTGAGCTGGAGGAAATTAAAAAATTCTCACAATCATGACATTGTTAGAGTCATAGCTGGATTCTTTTGTAATTGTGTAATAGTTTCCGTTTTTGTGGAGTTTTTATGAAATGTAGAAATAATAAGAAAATAACCTCCGAAGCAAATAGAGAGGTGTTATAAATCTGACCTGACTGTTTATGTGTGTATCTGTCTGTAGCATCGTAGCTCCAGAAAGAATGAACCGACTTGTGTAAGGTTTTTTTAAATCGCATTTTTCTTTGCAGTCCTTCTTAGTAATGTTTTATGAAAATCAGATTAGCAGTTTTAGAGCTGCAAGCAATTTGCCAGGATGCAATAATGATATTCTGAATCGTTTTTTTTATTTTAAATTTTATTTCCTTATACATTACTCGTAATGAACATTTTTTGGTGTGAGTATAAAATTGACATATATAATTTATATTCTCCATGTTCTCTTATATCGTGTTTTTTTTCTTTCTCTTAAACAAAAATAGTTTACTCTATTAGGAAATTGAAAAATTAGTTTTTTAATGCACTTACTAGTAGGAATTTCAAAAAATAATTTTGTTTAGGACATGTCGAGGAAGGCTAGGAGTACCTTTTAGTTCATGTCAGATAATCTCTATATTTCAAGACATTTTGTGACATTCAACTATATACTATGTCTAAGGAGATCGACGACACCAAAATTATACACTACACAAATTCTCAATAGAAATACCGATACGACTGTACTGTTAGCATTTTACATTATCTATGCCTAATGTAAGATTTTCCTTAGTTTATTCATACATAATATAATAAAGATAATCTGTTTTATTTTTACGAAAAAATTTTGGACTCGCATAAATATAACGAATTCCGGTACACCTGAGATTTTATTGCAAAGTTAATTAGTAATTTATTAAAGGGCCTTTAAGAGAAAGAACAATTTTAGGGGGAGCTATGATTTATTATAATTAATAAGATTAAGGTACACCTCCATATTGGAACCTTTTTGAACATACTATCGCTGTAACGTTTAATTTGAATTCGTTTTGCCTAACTTAATTAGCTATATTCCAATAAAGATTGGAGAAAAAATCATTCAAGGCCGTATATGACCCACTTACAAATTTGTGAGTTCAGAGTTAACTTCAGTATTTATGTCATACGAAATATGAAATGCAAAAATTAAATAAATGAACGTCGGTTTCGTAATAGTATGTATGTATAAAATATCATAAAATGAAATTGAAAATAAATCTTTTCTTTTTTCTTTTTTTTAAGCTTCACACTGTATTCGGCATATTAGAGGCAGAAGAAGACTAATACGACGACAATCCATTCCCTTGTATAGCGCAAGTTTCTAAAGAGACCTTGTTGGTACGGTATTATAAAACCGACGTAATGAAAACTTTAAATATTAATATTTCTTAAAGTGGGAATCGAACACACCACAGTCGCACGCTTGTGCCCTTGTTCAACTGCTCTTATACAGGTATAGCAATAGCAAATACATTCAGCAACAATGCATGACAGAACAATTAAGATTCTTGGCAATGGAGCTAGAGACAACTTCAAAGACGTAACTCCAGCAAGTATCAAGTTGGTTAAATTATTCTATGTACGTTACGTTAAGTCAAATATGGTACTGTGAATACTACTGTGCTCTTCAAACTGGGACAATCTTGGCAATCAGTAATTTGTAGCTGAATTAATTATGGAACGATATAAATATTTATATGCGTACAGTATACAAGTCCTATACATCTTCTATAAGCAATAAGGAGATAGATGTAAGGAACTGTATTTATAAAAATATTTCTTCTATTTTAATTTTCTCGATGTTTATATAAAAAGGCTGTTTGACAACAACTTACAAACCTTACCAACCGACCCAACTCTACCATCATTTTTTTTAAATTGTGTAATAATCGGGTGCAATACCCTAGTGCCCATTTATAAAGAAATCTGTATAATATATTTTATTTATTATCTATATTTACTTGCAGTCCGTTATTGAAAAAAAATATATCACTTTCTTATGTAAATATATAATAAAGTGTAATTATTGTTAAAACTACGGTAAAATTAATGCATTTTTTTATTGTTTTAACTTGTTCTTTTATTTGTTTTTTTTTTTAGTGTTTTATGGAACTAATTTCTTTGTTTGTTTTTATAAATGATATATAAAATAAAATAAAAATATAGCTTATGTACAATTTATTCTACTTTTTTTCAATTTCATTTTTGAGTAATTGGTAAACGAAAGAGAAATCTATCTGTCCGTAGCCGCGAGACTGAACGATCCGGTACAACTGTGTAGCGACAGCGCCGAGAGGGATCGGTGATCGGATGCCAAGTGCCATATTGCTAGCTAACTCCAAGTCCTGTAGACAATTTTATATATATATATATATATATATATATATATATATATATATATATATATATATATATATATATATATATATATATAAATGTGTAATATGCGTGTTACTTTGTGGGTGAGGCCATCGGGGTTCAGTAGGAGAGCTTCTGACTGTAACATGATACCCTAATATAGTAGTGACATGTAATGGAAATCCTAAATAAATTCTCAAGTTTTGATTCCTACTCGATGAATAATAGTTTTTATTTCACTTCTCTGGATAAAGAAGTCGGGATATTTCGCTACTTTGCAATGGTTAATATTAAAATGTAAAATGGAGAAAGGAAAATTGACACTACATTCCTTTTGCGGGCAAAATTTTTAAAATAAACTGATCACGATGATCATAACTATAATAAAAAAATACAATTTGTGTTTTATATATGCAAGCGTTTAGCTGTTCTTTCAATCAATTCAATCATAACATTATATATTTTTATTTTATTTTTACGGAACTTTTTAGCAGGAAAAAAAAAAAAAAATAACCAAGGACCCACCCCCTCATAAAAAGGTAGCACTGTAAAATATGACAATCGGATTGATAACTAAAGACCTACAGAAGCTTTAACAAGATGAAACTTTTGAGACAGGGATTATTTTTATTTTTATTCCCATTACCTGTTTGATAGATGCTGGAATCCAATACCGAGTGTTCTTATACCAAGCCGGAAACAGTTCCTTTATTTTTATACAGGCATTTTAAGTAAACAATATGCATTATACAAAACAGCCTATAGATATATACATATCAAGATCGAAAAAGCTTTCATTATACTAAAACTGTCGTTTAAGTCAAATTGTAGGTTCATTATGGCGACGCTATCGTGATGTCGCTACATTTGTCATTCAAATCTTTTGTCGCAGACGCCTATTCATAGGAACGGTGAACATACCTCTGTATATACATACGTTCGTTGCACCATCGTAGAAGCTACTGCTTTAGCTACAAGCAACTTATTAATATTGGCGAAAGTTTTTTAAGTTTCTTTTAGAAGTTTAAGTTTTACCTGAAACTAAGCAAAAAGAAGAAAGTAGACTTTCTAGACACTGTATTCTCGGTCTTTTCCACTAATTTCAAAAATAAGTGATAATAAATTCTATTAATATTTAAAAACTTTACCTCAACCATAAGTTCGTTTTTGAATCCGCCATCATAGTTTCTACTAGAAGGAGCAGTTGGCACCAAACCGGGTACAGGGCAGTAGACTTCAGTAGACCATGATCTTGCTGAAGAATTGTTGAGAACATCGAGCAGTACTTTTGGGTTACCCATTCAGTAACAAATTTATAACTTGATATTACTAAAAGTACATAATTGCGTCTTTATATACCTTGAGCAAAGGTCATGGAACAACAATAAATATCTGATTATAAACATGATGATTATGAGCTTGATTTACACTCAAGGAATAAAATTATTTACATATTTTATGCTTTAGTTCCTAGCCAAAATGTGGTGTTGAGATCCACCACTCTAAAAGCTACAAAATATACTAACTTTGAAAATCCTGTTTTGAAAGCTCTAATATTATTTTTAACGACAAAACTTAATATGTCCTTTTCTACTATTATTTTATAACAAAATCATAATTCATAGAATTGATATGCAAACAATTTTCAAACTAACGATGTCATATACTCCCCTTCAAAAAATACAATTTTATATTATGATAGACATTAAGTTATAAATTTTCACTCTGGCACCTCTCACATGAAACGCTTTCAAAAACTCGCACTCAAAAAAATCGAATATGACGAACAACGAACACTTCACTATCAAATAAAATTATCTTTGACGCCAAAAACGTCGTAAATCTCTAGTGAATTGTCGAGAAATTTTGGCCTCGACTTTAATAAAAACCCTACCCTCATTTCCATATAAATATGATTGGAAGGTTACATTTTGATGTCTGGTCTACTTCAAATATAACTGAGATCGGCGTTTCCTTATGAATTAGGTCTGGGAGCTTGAATTGGAGATGTATTTTTTTTTTATTGTATTCATACCATATTGGATAATAGAATGGAATGTATTGAAAAATGTATTTTGTACTTTACTAGATTTTACCCACAGCTTTGTCAGGGTAGACTTCCAAATATAAAATAGTTAATATATTTTTTGTGTCATGAAGTAAGCTATCATAAAAGAATAATGGTATTCATTTGATTTTCATCTATACGATCTCTTCTTAGACATTAAGATAGAATAATTATTTATTATCAACAAATATAAAAAATATAGATCTTATATTTGTCATAGATAACCTCTTTATTGTAAAGTAACTGAACAAACGTAAATGCTACAGGTTGTGGAATCGATACTCACTCGAGGAAATGTAATATTTAATATTTTTAAACTAAATATATTAAATATTTTATCTTAATTTCTTCGCTCTGGTTACAAGGCAAAGCGCAGCGTTGAGTTCCACCACTCAACACGCAATAATTAAAATCGGCAGAAAGTGGGGAACGGAACGAAATGTCTTAACACTAGATTACCATGATCCCTCTGCTTACCCTGCCATGTACGGGATACAGCGTGAAGCTGAGTGAGTGCACAATTGCATTTGAAGCTATAGACATCTTCGTATACAACATTCTTATTATTAAAACCATCAAGGTACTCTTCATACAAAACAAATATGAGGAAGTCGTTAAAACAAATTATAATTCGTTTATAATTTTTATAATTTCTTTTTTGCTAAATTTTAATGTAGAATAGGTGTGTTCGATCATGAATAGAATATAAATAATAGTTCTCTGTTTGTCTGTCTTCATACAAGCAACAAAAGCTAAACTACTGGCGGTTGTCAAATGTATTTTTGATTGTAGGAATATCAATTGTAATTAGAAACATTTATTTAATATACAAATACTACTGTATATACAAATAATACTGTATTTATTTACATAAAACACTGTCAATTGACTAGCATAGCAAAAAAGAATATTCTATATTATTACTACTTTTTTTTATATCACATATACGAGTATGTCAAACGATATTATCATTATTGTTCAAAGTTAGTTTAAAATAATCCCTAAAAATGTAACGTCATTGTTGATATAGTAGCACTGTGTCACATGCTTTGCTAAGTGTTTCTTTTAACTTTACGGTGTGGGATACATCGTGCACGTGGCATTGTAGGCAGAGGGAACTTTGGAGCCTAGTGATAAGACACTCCTCACTTTGCCTTGTTACCAGATCGAAAACATTAAATAACCAAATGGTTATTCAATTTTTTTTTAAAATATTTTATTACCTCGAGTGAGAATCAATTACAACAAAGTTTAAAATAATGATGTTGATGATGATGACATAAGGTAATCATAGCGTAGTTGATTACTGTCTCACTATGCTGTAAATATACGACGTTGAATCCTATTATGCACAAAAGGCTCTATCTGTGTTAACACTCGATACCCTTTACTATGCAGGAAATGCCTAATTCTACTATAAAATTACAAAGGAAAACCATTAAACGAGTAGCCATAGCAAATTTAGTTCAGTCCATGCCAACAAGCTAAAGAAAGTCTCGATTTCTCAAGGAATGTAATGAAGAAAGTAAATTCAATTGAAGCAAATTGAACGTTTCAAATAAACGACATCGCTATGACTAACGAGTTTTATCGAATAAAATTTTTCCCTTTATTACACCGGAACAAAGTTTTTAAGTTCGGTTGTTAATGTTGTAAGAAACTTAGCTTAGCTTGTTTTAGCAGCAAGGTAGGCAGAAGGAACTTAAATTACTGACATTATTTTACTAACTTTTCGAAATATTGCAGGATCAATTGCAGAACTCAAATCTGCATTATGTCATGTTACCAAATGAGATTGGAAAAATAAAAAAAATTTAACCCTATAGTACGAATCAAATGAATTATCATCAAGCTTGTAGTCAAACCACGATGGCTTCTTAGTATAATACTATGTTTGGAATATACATAAAGTGAAAAAAAAACACTAAAAGTTTGCACCTAACTAAGCAACAGTTCCTAGAATTACGTTTAACAAAACTTTTCAGCTTCACAGTGTAATAGAGGAACACTATAAAAACTCGATAACATTAACTTGTCTGGAATTCAAAAGGTCTTTACATAAAGTATTTTTTCTTTAAAATACAGACAAATTAAATAGTTTGCTATATTGCTTTTTTCATGTCAAATTTGTTTAATATATCTTTATATAAGTCACCCTATATTAATAAAAGTTTTGAGAGTATAGGGATTTTCCCTTTGTCTCTATAATCACTGCCCGCGAGGCGTAAGCTGAGCTTTGTATTTCTGATTGGTTCCATACATGTCTATTATGACGTAATGAACGTGTCACTTTTTTCCTCGAAATCATACTGCAATTCTAGTATTAAGACATTCCATTCTCATTCTCTTGAAGCACTGATTGTGGAGTGGCGGAACTCACCGCCTCGCTTTACCTGGTAACCAGAGCGAATAAAATGAAAACATTAAATAATTCACTTGAGATTTCACTTCTTTTTGCATAAAGTAGTTTTAAAGAGATTTCACTTCTTTTTGCATAAAGTAGTCTTAATTCCATAAATTAGATTTCCGTTTACTTTGCATAAGGCGTTATTTTCGGCGACATTTCTAAATCTCTTAAAGTTTAACTCTGCCTTTAAGATTCTTCATATAAGAGATAATCCAGAGCGTCAATTTTTGTACTCCAAAAGAAGAGTCCCACCATGCTCAATAAAATATACAAAGGTGGTGCGGCAATATCTATAATAGCTGAAGTGGACTATTACCGTTTCTCATCAGGGTCACCATATCCCAGATTATCGATTTTTCCACATTTTATAGCATTTCTTTTCTTTGGTATTTAATACTATCCATATGCTTAATTTCATATTTCAAGGTCTATGGGAAAGATACTAGTTATAATTCGGTGATCAATAAATGAGTGAATTAGTGTTGAAACGTTGAAACTTTGCTTTCGCATTACTTGGGAAATATAAGACTAATAAATTTGTGTGATTCTAATGTTTGCTTATAGTTTTCCAGAAGATGATAGTATAAATTCTCTAAATATATCCAGAGGTTCTTAAATAGGAGCATGATAATAGGCCACTATTGTTCCAGATTCCTTATCTGGAACAATAGTATGGTAAAGCAATGTTTTTCGCGCCTTACATGGTGGGAGTTCCATCGTGCCCTCGTGTAAATAAATATAAATTCGATAGCATTATAAGTCAAGATTACATTTAATTGTTCGCGGTAAATTTTGCTACTGAATAGGCAAATATCTCAAAAAATTGACAATTGGAGCGTCTTAACAATAGTTTCCCTCTTCCTACCCTTCAATATTAATACACTTCGCTTAGGACTCTTCCTTTCCCCCGCAATAAGATATTTTCTACTTCATTCTGTCCCTTTGTAACAATGTCCAAATTACGTTACTGTGAACAATGTGTATTTGGCATTTCAAGTAATCGCTTAGAACTCTTCCTTTCCCCCGCAAAATCTGTTTATGAAGTCGCGCCGTGACGTTTGTCTTATTTCAGGAGTTGTAAATGCGTGACTAAAATATCTTAAATCCCCTACCATTTATTTTTACTAAAATATTTTATACAGATTTTTTTCACAATTTATTTACCTTTTCTTTAGTTTTACACACAAAGAACCTAATGTACACTTGTCTTCGTGCCTTACCCTAATTTCGTGTCAGACCATCTCTTGTTTCTCTTTTATAACTAATGATAATCCATATCATCATATCATATTAACAACATTAATTTGGATATTCTAATGGAATGTTTTGTTAATTGTATTGAATTTGTATCCATAGTAAAATTGTTTCTACTTTCACCACAATTAATGACGGACATGAATTAAAAACA
>DWMZ01002819.1:0-13585 GCA_018249855.1 Eueides tales michaeli | reverse complement strand
ATATATATATATATATATATATATATATATATATATATATATATATATATATATATATATATATATATATATATATATATATATATATATTTATATATATATATATATACATATACATATACATATACATATACATATAAGTATTTATCGTTTATTAACACTAAGAATTGTTAACCTACATAAATACCAGACGGCTCACTTATGCTTACAGTGGGCACTGGCGTGGTCGTAAGGTCGTGCTCACTATTGCAGCCGACGGCCGCTGTTACGCAACCGCACGTGACCGTGACATCAGCTCTGTTTGGCGCCATATCCGCGACACCTATGATTGATTTCCTCGCAAGCCTTTCCATTTCAATATAATCTTAAAGCATTCTTTATATTAACCACGGTTACGTTCTACGGTTAAATACAATATATTTGAGTGTTGAATGTAATAATTGCCGAAATGGTCCCGCACAGTTTGGTTTCAGAGAAATTTTCCCACGGACCATTCGATTGTGGAATGAACATCCTACCAAGGTTTTCCCAGCGATTTATAATAAGAGGTTTTTCAAGAGAGGAGTATATAGATTTTTAAATGGTCGGCGAGGCGCATGTGGTGCCCCTGTTCATAGGTCATGGTAACTACTTATCCTTAGGTGGGCTGTGTGCTTTTTGCCACCATCGTGGTATAAAAAATAGCTTATTCTTGTCCCATATAATATATTTCTGAAGGAACAAAACTAAAATAATAAATAAAATATAATAATCCAATGATAATTTTGCTATTTTTAAATGTTTAATCCTCATTTAAAAAAGAAAAATATTTGTTTAGTCAACGTATGAAAATTTTAACGTAGCGGGATTTCAACCCGCGCCTCTTAGAATTCGTCCAGGCAAACAAGTCCTAAGTGTGAATGGACACTTTAAAATTAGTAAAAATATTTATAATAAATTTCCTTAATATACATTGCTTATAGGTACAGACATACTGTAATAAATTATTGAAAATATGCAGTCTTAAATTCTGCTAAGTTACTTAAACCGTTTCTAAATAATCTTAAATCAACTGTTGTTATATTAATTATGAATAGTATATATCAAAATAATTATATAAAATCTACAAAACATCAATTGTCATTGCGAAATGTTTTGACTTATAATTAAATCAGTACCACTGTATTTGTAAATATTAAAAGACCATACTGGTACTCCGAGGATATTGCTTTAAATAGCTTCTCGAAAAAGTACAAAGCATATTAACGCAGGAAAAAAGAAGAAATAAAGCAATACTAGTGTCCATTTCATTTCACAGAAGCTATGATTATTAAAATAACTACCCACACGTCATAGCATCTTTTCTGTGTTGCGAGATACAGTTAAAGCTTTTATATCGACATAACATTATATTAAGATATACATAATCTTCTATTTACTTGTGTATAATTTAAACACAATAGACTGCACCGTTTTATCAGTGTGATTATCGATCTACAAGAGACGATCTCTACGAACGTCTTAAATCTACATTTATGAAATAAAATAGTTACCTATAACTATTTTATTTCGTACAAAATATATACAATTGAAAATTTGAATGTTGTTTTATTCGTTGTAAATAAATATTAGGAGATGCAGATGGGTCGTAGTGTGTAATGTGACGGAAGTTGGTCGGGACATTTATCGGCACAGCAGGCGGCGGCTGGTGTATCACAGGAAATAGTGGTCAAGCCAATGGCCTACAGCTATTATACATATTAACAAGCATCATTTTAACATGATAACTTTGTTATTTCTATTAAAACAGTTATTTTAATATTTGTAGCAAATATTAATTGTTCTCTGTATTGATGTGAGTGTATTGAAATAAAAATAGACACGGTTCTGGTACCTGTACCCTATTAAGGAAACCGAGTGATAAGAAAGGTAAATACACCGGAAAAAAAATATTACAGGTCATGATGAATGGATTCAATATATTTTATAAAGTTAACTATGGACGTAATATGTTGATAACACTACAAATACATCTATAGATATTATAAAACATTTTCAGACCTGGTAGAAATAAAAAAAATAGTTTTTTTGTTGATTGTTTTGTTTTTGTTATATTGACGTATTCGTGTTATAAACATGAGTGAATCATAACCAAGCAACGTTTGCACTTTTTCCTGCCAAACTAAAAGCAATTAAAGAAAACTCCAATACGGACAAGGTGGCTGTTGTTTACATGTTCAAATACCTAAAGGAAACCTGGTTAAAGACTTCGTATCCGTACAAATGATGTTATCAATAAAGATATTAGAAACTTTCTTTTGTTTGTTTACATTTTTACTCAAGCCCAAATGATCAGACTTTAGTTGGAAAATGTCTGATCGACAACGTGATCGAGGTGCGTTCTATTCCTTCCGAGCCTATATTTTTGTTTCATTTTTTTATTCCGCTAATCTCAAAAGAAACTGTATAGTAATCTAAAAGGAGTGAAAAGTGGAGAATGAAATGTTTAAATCTAGATTCATACAATCTAGATTCTTTGCCTACTTCGCTAAACATGAGATGTGTGTGAATATAAAAAATGGTAGCATATTTTATCATCTTCCGATCCATATAATGTTGATTAAAATATTTGAACCTTGCTCTTTTACACTAGAACCTTAGAAGTTTGATTTATAATATTATTTAAATGTTTTAGTTCTAAATTGGAGTAAAACAGCAGCTACCATTTCTATCAGCAGGTCAAAGGCTGCAACGTTTACGTCTATGATTTATAATAATCATCGAGTAAACATGGCGGCGGCTTATCGCCCGACTCGCCTATAGGTTCTTCACCTCTAGGCAAAGTGCGTCGCCCGAGCCCCGGTCTTAAAAAAAAGCTAAATTGAAAATCTATATGTAATAATTTATAATTCTTTTTAAAAAGAAATTTAATGTTATCAAAAAAGCGAAAGGCACATTTAACTTATCGCAATTCAATTTATTACTTCGCTGAACATGAAAACCTCTTGGAAAAATGTTATAAATACATAGGTTACATTGTGTATTGTTCACATATCTACATAGGTAATTAAGTAGGTACGTACATGTGTTCTTCCAAATATACCTATATCGGTACAATCTAATTTATTATCTACGTGCTAATGAATGAAGATGTAAAAACATTTTTTTTGTTCATTATCGCCATAGTAATATGGTTATTACTGAAACACATAAATACATATTTTTTGTTTATATATGAATATCACTAACCCTGATTTTAAATTTGAATGACGGTAGCAACGCAAAGCTGGCCTGTGAAAGTGATGAAATATTTTTTTAAGATGAAAATGATTTACTATATTAATTATTTTAATGAATTATTTATCACTCGCACATAAAAGCAATTTCTGATTGATATACGATCCACAATCGCAACGACAACAAATGACTGATTTACGTAAGTAACATTTGCACCATTTAAACGGTTATCAGCTTTTGATTAATGTTTCCATCATATTCAGTGATAACTCTTACTTGGAGGTACCTAAAGATAATATTTGTTGTAATGTGCTTTAAATGCGTTTTACTAATTAACATGGATTAGTCTTTTAATTATTATTTATGAGTTATTTATAGTATGAGTAAATGTAATTTTTTGCTACGTTAGTGTTGAAATATGGTAAATTAATAGTGGTTATATCTGATTTAATAAAGATATCGTATTAGATAAATAAAAAACAAATAATGGTACAAATTATATTTGTTGAACATCCCAACCAAGCTTGTGAAATATGTGAGCTCGATGGTCCCCGCACCTCCGCCGACGTGCACTGGTTCATTAATTCGATCATATTATTGTTCGTAATTCTGAAGTCAGGCTTAGCAACTTCTATATTATTGCGTACGAAGGCCGAATCATAGTGAGCTAACATTAAAATTGAACGTTAAACATGAATCAATAGGAATGAGGATACGTCAAAACGTTTTTGGCATATTAAAATTGTCTGTAACTTAACAGCTATTGTAAATGATATAATAGTCGAAAATGTAATATGCGCAGGCGCATCACTCCGGTCCTTCGTGATTCAGCGGCGTGACGTCATCAAGAAGGCGCGTCCTCTACTTCTTACACATAAAATGTCTGTAAATTTTGTGTGATCTATCATTCATTTATTTAATAAATAGTCATGTAATAAACCACTACAATATTTCAGTTACAAGAAATAAAACTGTAAATAATTAAATGTCGCTCTAGTTGCAAGAAAAAATAAAAATCTAGAAGTAAGATCAACTAAAACCTTGAATAAAATTCGTAGCTATAATGATAATAACGATCATGAAGAGTGGCCTTACTTCAACCGACTCAGATAATGTAATTAGCTTAGATATTAATTATAATTTTACATTAAGTTTAAAATAATAACATGCATATTAGGGTTAGATGGTGTGTTGTTTAATATTATAATATATCTTCTAAAATTTATAGGCTATACCAGTTGTGTACTTTAGACAAGGCCAATAATGTTTAAGACAAAAGACATCCAATAAACGAGTTTACTTCTCGAAGGTTTTTAAAATAATTAAAGCTATTTTCGCTCTATAATTCCTGTTTGCTCTCTACAATTTTGTTAAGACAGGATCTACAGGCTAGTTGTAACCTGTCTGTTATTCCATCAGGAAAGTTAAAACAAATGCGTAGGTTTCTATAAAATCCATAGGCATACAAACCAATCCATAGACATACAAACAATTAATCAGAAAGTGATATAAAAGTTATTTTTCGCTTTCATGGTTAAGCAAAATGATACTCGCCATTGCATGATTTAATCATATCAATCACTCATTAAATCCATTGAGTCAACATGAAACAGCAGCTAGTTCAGTTCAGTTTTTTCCTTTAGGTAGAGAAAATAATTTAAATATAATATTTACTACAGACAAAAATATCTCAATGCACGTGGTCGTCGGCTGGCACGCGTCATTGGGCGATGTGCCAAGTCAACGGGAGACGGGAACGCCATTGCATGTTCTCTAGCGACTGATTTGTTTCGTTCAATGTCGACGCTTGTATCTCTTTCGTTTACAGGAAATAAGATAAAGAAGGGTGATGTTTGTGTCCCTGCGGTTGCACGTCGGTAATCCCTCGGGTGAATGGCGACGCATTGACTTGCCGGGGACTTGAGCGACCGTCCCCCGCATCGAGTCCACCCTCCGTTTCATACAAAAGAGAGTAAGAGTTTACTGCATGGAACAACCTTCATACATTTGAATATATCTCAAAACCGACATGATATGAGTGCTATCCATATAAGTTTACTGTATAGTAATTAATGTTATAAACTTAAACATTGAAATTGTAATAAAAACTAGCGACCTGCCCGCAATTTAGTCAATTTTATTTACTTATCCCAATTGGTTTCTTGTTCTGTAAAAATCACTTCTAAGACAATATCTAAAAATTAAAAACTGAAATTTCAATTAAATGAAATATAATGAAAAAGTGTAGCAATTTTGCTGAACTAAATATATGAAATTGACGTAAGTTTTTTATTTATCAACCGATTGAAATAAAACAAACACTCAATGTTGGAAGGAAGGTTGCTAACGTATAATAGTCAAATCTGCATTTAAATCTGGTTAGTCGTTCATGATATTAGCGCGTACAAACGTACAGACAAACAGACAAAAAATATAAATTACTATTTTTCATCCTATTACGTTAATAAACGTCCCTTATAAGACGAAGATTTTCAATACATCTTTGACGTATAGACAGTGATCGGTTACATATTTATTATAAGTATAGATAATAAAGACGATACTAAAAATAGAAATTGGGTAGTCATGCAATATTCACTCATTTATAGCTGGTGTGATCAGTAAGTACAGACTCTGCGGGATTCAGATTTAATTACTCATATAATGGATAGATAACTACGATATTTTTTTAGTATATACTCGTACTTAGAAGAATATTCTTGAAAGTTAACTCTAAAATTTATTTCGTTTATATCATGCCTACTCTAATTGATCTACTATAAAATTATGGTTATTTTCAGTTATTCTATATAAAAGAAGGTCGCTCACTTTCACGATTTATTTAAATAAATTTCAATAAGTGCATTTTATTATATCATTTGTTATCATAAAAATATTTCTTTATAAATAATTTTCCTTTTTTTCATTTATCTAATACGTGACAGCTTAAAGTGACAAGATGGCGGTGGATAGTAGGACTATTTTTTTATAACATTGCTATAAGATTTCTAATATACCTCGATAAAGATGATTTACTGTAAAAGTAATATATCCTTCTTAGGTTTCTTCTCTGCTGTAAATACGTCGGGAGGACGGGGGTGTAATTCTCATTCGGCAAAAATCTGGGGGCACGGTAGTGCCCCCGCTAAGACAACCAAGCGAAGCCCACTACCTACTTACTCACAATGATGTCAAAAATAGACTTATTAAACATACAAAATCCCAATTGAATAGCTCAAATACTTTAGATTTTATTGCTATTTAAAATACATCGATTTCATCACTGACACACTGATCATCATCAAAATGATTGGCTGTTTCGATACTTACTTCAGAAACTAAATATTCACATCACCTGCATAACGGTAGCGAAACTGCGAAGCCATACCTTTTTACTGATATGTAGAATTTGTGAAGGTTTGGTCGGTAGAGTTAGGCTATGTAGATTCAGAAGCTTGGCGCTAAATGAAATCTGATATCTTTTTTGCAGGGCAAACTTTATGTGATCGTCTTGGCAACATCTTACATGAAATGTTTTTGTGGGATTAATTATTCAAATTCTCGCTCTGGTAATAAGATAAAGCGCGACGTTAAGTTCACTTCACTCCACCATGACGCAATGTCTCGAAAATTCATCAGAAAGTAGGTAACAGAGCGTTTTAATACAAGATTCCCGCTGCCTACCCCGCAATATGGAATATAGAATGAAGCTATAAAATATAATAGCTTAGGAAAGAAGCGGAATATGATTATTTTGGACCAAGAGCTTGGCTGGTAATGATATACAAGTATATCTACAACTGAGTGGTATTAATTTCAATGCCACCATATATTGTTTAGATAATTACTTCAACTAGTCATGATGTAACATAATAGGCCACGTGTCACTTATTAGCTCATGTAACTCACGCTGTAGGAATATGATAATATGTTTATGTTCTGTATTCTGTATTATATAAATTATATTTGTAGTCGCTTAACTAGGTCCTCGCTTGACATATTATAGACAGGGTATAGAGTTTACTTACACAATGGTATGTTTATTGTAGCTATCAAGATATATACCTCTTAAAATAGCTAGATTTACGCTAAAATTTTAAAGAAAAGTATATTTGATTGAAAATACTAATTTCAAAATCAAGTATTGGTTCGATGAATTCAGAATGTACCATAACTAATAAGTTATTTCAATTTGTTAACACGATCGACGATGCAACTTAAACTTAATAAATAGTTCATAAAATAATTACTTTACATTTAGTAGACAAGCGACAGATAGCAGTTATTTGTTTATTTCATTTAGCTGCACATATTGGGGTAAGCAGGGGGATCCTGGGATGGGAACATAGTGTTAAGACATTCTGTTCTCTATTTTACACCGAATTTTTAGGCATTGTGTATTGAGTGACAGAACACAATATCGCGCTTCGCCAAAGCGATAAACAGAAAATAATAAATATTTCCTTCCCGGAGTGGGAATCAAACTGACAGCCGTAGCGTTTCTGCCCTTCTATATATATAAACATCTAATTCAGTCCAAAAACAACGTTATGAAAGTATATAACAAAATAACTACTAAGTAAATATATTAGTGTATAACGTATTATGTTAAGGACATCCTGGTATAAATGAGTAAATGTAAAATTATAATCGCGTAAATACCAAAACTTATTATCCTATTCCGAGTGCTTAAGCATATTCTCGTAATTAAAGAATAATTAAGCCTATAAACTTTCTCCGGGTTTTCAAGGTGGGTTGTACATTATGCAATACAAATTCTAGCCGTCTGCAGTTTTGTACTTACTGGAATAATTGGAGGTAGGGGTGCTCTTGACGTTATGAATGCATTGATCAAAGTATTATTTATTTCTATAAATTTCAACGAGAATTAAATGTAATTTTTTGTTTGTTACAAAATACTATAGAGTAAGTCAAACATAATAATAATTATACGCAATGTGTACATATATATGTATCTATATAAATATAACGTGAAATGCGTTCATGTTGTTACTATTGGCTTGATATTCATTTTATAATTAGCACTACAAAGAATCATAAATTATTCTTTACTATCGTTATATCCTTATATGAATAATCATAAATTTGAAATAAGCACATTGTTAGAAAGTTATCATAAATGCTTTTAAATGACTGGGCTTCGCATTAGTAACGCACACGTCGCAATGGCTACTTACTCACAAGAAATATTTCGAATATTTACTTCATGACGCATTTATGAGTTATAACAACAACCACAAAACTGGACCTTTCCAGTTATTCAAACAATGTATATGGGAATGTTACTAGAAATATAAAAATTATTTCAATAATTATGACCTCTTTTGCTGTTTTATGCTTAATACCAACATTTGATTATCTTTATTTCTCAGTAGGTAGTTTACCTATATAGAAATGACACCATTTAAGTAAATGATGAATCACAAATAAAACGCAATTCATATGAATTACTTACCTTATCTTATATTTTCAGCAAGAAATAAAAATGTAAAAGATATTTCAATAAAGTTGATAAGGAATAAGGAATTTCGCCAACGCTGTACCTTGTCATAAATATAGTACTCAATATTCAAATATTACAGCTTTTACTCCTGTACGATTGTCGTTAGCAATTATTTAGAAGTACACTTTATGCGTAAAAAATAATTTATCCCTACTTTTAGTGAAGCGAAGTAGCGGTATTTTACAATATGATTTAATTTTAAAACATCTAATTTTCTGTATTTCTGTTTTCTTTATTTTTGAGGATTGCATCGCCATGCCATATTACTATTTTTTACATTGTGTTATTATTGTATATTCAGTTAATTGGGCAGTGAATTGCACCTCTTCCAACGCATACGAGATCTTTGCATTTACGTTGTTATATTTATATTACAAGATTAGAAAACATCCAATACTTTGAACAATATTTGTTAAGACAAATTTTTCAACTTTTTAATTTTATCTGAGAGCAACACAAGTTTATCCAGCTGAACAACTTTTGCTAAGGCCCTTTTTCCTTATTTGTTATATTCAAAACTGACATATTGTACTTCAAAAAAGAGACTTCACTCTCTACAAGTTATGAGTTAATATTTCCATTGCACATATGTCAATCTTGAAATATTTTTGTATCTGATCAAGAGATACCTTCTAGGGGAGATATTTGATTTCTGATCTATTTTGTATTTTGTTTTAATTTTCATGCTTCATTTTAGATAGTAACTTTTACAGTAGTTCTAAAGATTATGTACCTAAGTGGGTAAAAATAAAAGAAAACTACATATTGAATATACATTATTTATGTTCAAAGTAAGATTCGTTGCCATTGATTTTAGTTACATTGCGTAATAATTTGTACATTCTGGTGGAGGTACAACAAACTTGTCACATACATCTTTCATGAAATTGGTTCCATTATTTTCGCAGTTGTTGATAAGAATGTAGGGCACGTATTTAAAATTTACTTCTTTACTTTTTTCACCATAATATTTAAGAAGTTCTATTCCACGTGAGCCTTTTGCACATTTTTTTATAGATTTTGAGTCCAAGTTTAGTTGTTGTGCACACTGTAAAAGAAATTTTAATTTCTTAATGAATGCAGGGGATCGTTTTTAGAAAGTATATAAATTGAGTAAGGTTTTTTAAATACCCTATCTGCTGCGGCGTCGTCAGAGCCACCGTGATGATCTGGATCCACCATACAACCATTAAAAATTATAGCTGCGGTAATGTTGCCAAGATAGTCAATAGTGCAAGCGTGCAGCATGTTACCATAGCATTCCGCAGGCCCGTGTTGACATTTAAATGTAGTCCGCCCATTGTCTATAATCGTCTATAAAATAAATATAATTAGTATTAAAAAAATAATGTAAAAATAAATTAATAATATACAAATAAATATATTATTTCAGATTCATATAGAAAATATGTTTTGTTATATTTTTTAACTCTATTGTGGAGAATATACTCGTACAAGTTGAATGATTATTACCTGTGCATTTCCATAAGGAAAAGTTGAAATATATAAATATTGACTCAGCTTTTGTACTGTTGGAATAAATTGATATTTGTAGAATACCGTGCAGTCTGGACAAAGAGTTTCATAAAATACTTTAACTTCTACTTTTTCACCTTTGTACTGAAATAAAAATTTTACATATATATAAATTCTTCTTTTAAAAGTAAGCACGTAGCCGACAAGCACTAATGTTAAGAGGTTAAGGCCAAGGTATTGCTTATTATTTTATTACTGTGACAGCCATGATTTTAAATTTATTTGATGAATTTCTAAAGATTAATACTAACTAACTTTGTCTTGAAACTTCTTATTTTTTTGTTAAATTAACTGGTTCCTCTAAATTGAAAACTTTTCGATTTATCGAAAAATACGACACAAATATTTTTTTAAATATATGTAAACATTCTTGCTTATTAATAAAACTATATTTAAAAAAAATACATTAAAACACTACCTTTCTCTGGGACAAATTGTAAAAGTTGTTAAAGCCTTAATGAAAAATTGACAGCCTTTTAAACATACAAAGACATCTAATATAACACTGATTAATAACTAAGTATATTTTTGTACTAAATTAGCAATTAATACACTAAAATGTTGCAATAAATATATTATATTCTTTATTAAGGCTTCAATAATCAAAAGTTAAAAACGAATTACTCGATCGTCCTTCTGTCCGTCAAGGTGAAATTAATATTTAATATTAAGGTCTACGGACGAAGTAAAGTCGTGAATTCAATAATTCAATTGCTCTCTGGTTTATTGACTAGGCATTTAATTGTTTACGTTGGGATAAACTGTGACAAGTTTTAAAAATATAGGTGGACCGAAACGACTACATACATTTTAAGGCCTAAGTTAATCGACAACTTTATAAGTATGCGTTCGGCGATATGCCACGGGGACAGCTGCGACCCGAAAATAAATAGATTAGTATGGCCGAGAATGTGGTAGTCCACATTGAGAATGAGAATGTGGTAGTCCACAAGATCTATGTTACAAATACAACATTTAGTCTCTCTGTTCAATTAACCACCGGTTTATTCCTTACTTCGGTCATATAATGAGAAGAGGTGATGAAAATTTGGAACGCTTAGTAGTTGTTAGAAATGCTGAAGGCAAAATATCACGTAACCGTTCGCCAGACTGTCGAGCCAACCATTGAAGAATGTAGACCATTCTCACAAATTTCACGAGGTGGTAAGGTGCACAATGGATCGTAATGGATGGCAGAAATGCATTCAAGCTCGTAAGACAAGCACCAATCATAATTATTAGCCATGATGGATATGGCACAAAAGAAGAATAGTAATGAAAATTTGGTAAGAAGCAGGTCGGAACTGGAAGATGCAATATAAATAAAGGAAAGCGTCTCTTAAATATTATTATTTGAAAAATACTAGAGCGATCACTCAAATACCGTTCTGGAGATTGACCTTATTATACACTCTTATATCGAGATAAGTATAATAGTTGTGGTTTTGATTTGCCACTAGAGTGTCAGTAAAAAATTAAAACTAATGTTTGACTCTTTATTCTATTTTAGCAATTAGGCCTGTCGTGGCGCAGGTAGGATACAAGCGAGTGACTATAAACACGACAGCTTTTGGGTTCGATCCCCACTCGAGGAAAAGATACTTGTAATATTTTCATTTCCTCACTCAGGTAACTAGACCAAGCGCGGCGTACCTTTACTCAATATGGAAAGCCTCTTGAATTCGGTGGAAAGTGGGAACGAAAGTTTATCGATGGGCACGGAGTATCTTAACACTAGGCCCCCAAGTTCTCTTTGCCTGCCCTGCTATGTTCAGAAAAAAAAATAAAAAAATGTGTAGTATTATATTAAACATATATTACCTTATCGGAGAAGGTGTACAAATCATTATACAAAAACTTTTTTGAAATATTAATGCCATTTAAAGTATTATATGCTACACCTGAAAATATCAAACAAATTCAAATTTAATATAAATAATTATGTAATTATTTAATTTGTGTAAATTGTAAGTTTAAAAAACAATACCATTTTGTATTTCAGCAACAATTATGTTAAAAAAAATAAATATACATATTAAAAACAAAATATGATCAGTCCGCATCATATTACTGTCCGTTTGCAATATCACTGCAATACTGGTAAATTGGTAACTAACAGTTTCTGTACATACGAAAGTACATACGTAAATATGTAGTAAGTAATTAAACTAAAGCTACGTTTAAATTGTGCGTTGTTAATATATATATATATATATATATATATATATATATATATATATATATATATATATATATATATATATATATATCCTTGTATTTCCTATCTTCCTGTACGGAGTTGAAACGTGGACTATCCTAGCCCGAGAAAGACAGCGGATTGATGCACTAGAGGTGTGGTGCTGGAGACGCATGTTAAGAGTACCTTGGACTGCGAAACGTACCATTGCATTTATCCTGGCCCAAACCCAAATAAAATCGCGCTTGTCTACCATTTGCCAACAGTGTAGCCTGTCATATTTCGGTCACACAGTACGCAGAGGCGACGATAGTTTGGAAAGGCTGATTGTGATGGGGAACACTGAAGGCAAAAGATCGCGCGGGCGTTCACCAATAAGATGGATAGATCAAGTCAAAGAGTCATCGTCCTCTAAATTGTACATGGTTGTTAGAGACGCTGGACACGTGGAATACGATTGCTGGCCTCTTCACCGCTGTGGGCGTACACCTTATAATGTTTATTGTAGCTCTCCTCCACGGTAAAATTTTTTTAGTCGGAAAAGAGAATTTGACGATGCTTTTTTCACACGTACCGCTTCAACAAAACGCGGAATTTCTTCAGTCTCATGTCCATTAGACGCGCATCTAAACGATGTCCTGTTTTTCTGCGATAGGCTCGTAGCTCTAGGTCTTCATTTAACATCCTTCTCAACGTGGTTCTGCTTAACCCTATTTGAATGGCTAACACTTTCTGCTTGCGTATGGGATTTCTTTGGATTCGCGCCTTCACAGCTTTTTTCGCTGCTGGCGTCCTAACAGAATGAGGACGACCGATATATGTATATATTCTTCTTGGCATTAATCCCGGCGTGTACCAGGGTCTGCTTTCCTACTCAACCTACTCCACTTTACACGATCTTTTACGTCCTCTGTGGTTAGACCATTGGCTCTCATGTCCTGCATCACGACATCCAACCAGCGCTTATAGCCGCTATATATATATATATATATATATATATATATATATATATATATATATATATATATATATATATATATATATATATATATATATATATATATTATATATATGGTAAGACGCATATCTCTATATACATACTATATACAGAA
>DWMZ01002818.1:0-13586 GCA_018249855.1 Eueides tales michaeli | reverse complement strand
ATCAAAGTTAAACAAGACGTAGATTCTTGAAGCTAATTGCTCTAAACAACTTGGAATCGTTAAAGTCAATTCACGGAGTTTGTAGAGTTCATCAGAAATCAAGTGAAAATTTATTTACAATAGAAATCTTGCAATTAACTTATATTTCCGGATTGTATATAAAATATATACTAATTATATCGATTAATAGTATCATAAGTAAGCTTTCTCTTTTTAACGGTTTTTACTTGTTTATTAATCGATGTATACATAAAATAACATATATTAAAATATCAACATGCTCAAAATATATAAATGTCCGCATGTAATAAAATTATAACTAATTGCTGAGTACAGATAGCAGGCCATGTATATGAGAAAATCTACTATTGAGCGTTAAATACGCTCAATAATAGATGTAACGTAATAAAAATTACGATAATAATAATTTATTTGTCTATGCTTGCTTATTTCATTAACGGGGTAATGTATTTAAATCCAGTTTTCACTATTGTATTCTGACAAATTTGTCTTAAAATTTTGTTTTTTTTTGTATTCAACTTTTTTAATAAATAACTTTTTACCCTCAACACTGTCTGTAGCACTGCAGCTCCTGAATTTTAGTGCCATTATTTTTATTCAAAAGCTTTTTAAATCTCGATGCTTTTTGGCTATGTTTTGTAAAAATTAGATAAGCACTTTAAGAACTACTAGCTACTTTGCCAAGATATGTAGTAGTGATCCTTATAGTCGAAGGTTTTTAAAAATTGAAAATTTTATTATTCGGCTAAATTAATCCGGATAACTGTTTTTTTGAATTGGCTCAAAACTTATTTTTTTAATATAAACATATAAATAATACAAAATATTAATCGTTTTTAAAATCATAACTGTATTAAAATAAAAAATTAATTTAGATTAGAAGATAAATAATTATGTAACTAAAACGGGCCGCTAGCTAATTCAGGATAAAGTTAAACCGACGCCTAGCTATCTTTTGAAGAACTGTAGAGACAATTTTTTAATTTTTTTTCCTATAACTCACTACAGACTTGCTATAATTGCTGAAGCATGGTTCAAATCATTTTGCTTTCAATGATAAGAGCCTTGATTCATTATTTACATCAAACTCATGGAATTTTATTTATAACACTGTAGGCAATAGAATCTATTATCACATTTCGTTCCATTCTTTCCAATAGAAGTTGACACATTTTGTGATCATTGGTGAACAGCACGTAGTCAAAAATAATATTATAGCTATCTCCTAATTGTCAAACGAACCATATTGTCAACATCGCTTTGTAAATTTCTATTACTTAAGAATTAAGAAGCATATTATCAGTCATAATCCTTAAATTAATCCAAATTTTAACACTATATATACAGATGACAATAATAGATCACTCAATCGGTCAATCACCCAGGCTATTGCACTCCTTTTCGTTATCAGATAATTAATATATCATACTATAAATAAAGGCACTGTTCTATGTGAAGATAAGCATATATGTAATTAATGCTTTTATACAATTTATTTCTTATGATATAAAATGCATAAGGTCCTAGTCATTTTGAAAACAAAATTAAACTTGTGTAATTGTTATATCAATCTAATATCATCAACTTAACAGCATAAATCCAATACCTATAAGCTGAAAGCATATATTAAATGTTAAGTGAATATAGAACTTGGCACTCACCGATTTTTATATCAATAAATATATAGGACAACGCATTATTCAGTATTCAATTTGAGTCTAATTTGAAATGCCCATTTTTGAGGCATTCCTTATTGGGCTTAACGCCACGTTTTGCCTCATTACCATGGTGAAGTAATGAATATTTGATATATTTCGTTCCTCGAAAAATATTTGCACTTCCTGGCTATGGAAATCGAACCCACACGTTGCATTTGCAGTCGTATGTTTGTGCCTTAGCACCATAAATGCTTCGTTCAAAGTTACAAAATGAAAACAAAAATAATGTGAAATTGTGTCCTTTTTATTAGCACATTTTTGTCATTTTTATTAAAGGAAGAAGGAAACAGTGTTAAGATACTACGTACTGTCGTGCTAAATTTATTTAAATAGGTTTTATATGATTTTAAAGACATTTTTTACTGCATTTTGCTAGAGGCATACCCTATGCCTCTAGCAAAAGGTTTTAAAAAAATGTCGCATCGCATGGTAAGTACGTCCTCAGTTCGTCCTCCACGTTTTTGGATATCGTGTGATGAGTGGCATAACTCACCATCTCACTGTGCGAAAATCAGAGGAAAATAATTATAAACAAATGTACTCACATTCAAGAATAGAGATCTAAGCACCTATCTTATGCACCACAATGGTCACTAAAGATTTTGCTTTCAGCTTTACACCGTATCCTATATATGGTAGGGTAAGTAGAGGGAACTAGGGAACCTAGTGTTAAAACACTCCCTTCCGTTACCTTCATACTGCCAACTTTAAGGCATTGAGAGTTGACAAGCGGAGATAATCGCCACGCTTTACCTTGTTACTAGTGCAGAGAAAAAAAATATTAAATAGTTAATTTCCTCGCGTAGAGATCGAGCCATTATAATATATTTTTATTATATTTAGACCATTGACAAACCACAATAACTAAATATTTATATATTTAAAATTTAGCAGACACATATTCAGAATATGGCATATTTTCTTAACAGTACATTGTATTTATTACTACGATGAAAAAGAAATTAACATACAGTATATAAACGTGCAATCCTCTAAATATTTCGAATCTGACGTCATGTAAAGCTCGCTGAGGATTTTTCTCGCGTCTACTATCAGTTATTCAGTTAATGAACCGGTGTGACCGGGAACGCACGTTATGCGCCGGCGCAGCTAAATACGTGATTTAAAATGAATGGTTGAATATTTTAAGTTAGTTTTATTTCTTGTAATTTAATTTTGTTATAATAAAAATTCTTTATATAAAAGTGATAGAAAAATGAAGATCTTATATTGGAAATTTTCTTTATTTATTTTGTAAGTATTTATATAATTTATTTTTATTTTAAATACTAAATTATGAAATTTATATGATGTTCTGTAAAGATGTGTATTTTTTAATTATTAAAAAAAATATTTATGTATTTTAAAAGATCCTTGAAGTTATTTTCTCACGTATATTATATATAATTATATGCAACACATGTTACGCTTTACTAAGCAAATCAAGCATTATCTATTTTTTGATAGATCCGAACGTGTTCGACATACCGTTTCCTAAGTACTTAAATTACTATTCTTTGCACAATGAACCACCTAGTATTGAAAACTAAAAAATATTCAATGTAATAATTTTATATTATAAAGCTCAGTGGATTAAACCTGTCTATACAATCGATGGGTGTTGGTTCGATCGCAATAGTTAGTTTAATTTCTCCGCTCGGTTAAAGTAATTATTTATTTTTAAAAATAAGGTGGCTTAATAGCGTTTAGTTTCTATTCTCTACATGCAATGTCTCAAACTCGAGTGAAAAGTTAAGAACGGAATACACCCCGTACTCGACTTTTCTAAGCTTAACACTGTATATATATGGCAAGGTAGGCGGAAAAAAAAAAATAGGTTTCAGTTAGGACCACTCTAGTGTTAAGAAAATCCCCAGTTTCTGTTTCACGCGGAACTCAATGCCGCGCTTAGCCTTATTACTAGAGCGAAAAAATGAAAATATTAAATACTTCATTTCTTCGAGTGGGCATCGAGCCCACAACCTGCCGCTTACAGTCACATGCTTGTGCCCCTGCGCCACGACAGTATTCGTAAAACAATACTTTACAACACGTAGAGTTCGATGAGAGTATCATAATCACATAATACAATAAAAATATATAAAAAGTAATATAATTATATAATATATAATAATTTAAAAATATATAGATATTGAGGTCATAACTTTTGTCACATTACAGATATAAACTTGTAAACAAAATGCTTATAATTCATAAGCAAATTAGTCATTATATGAATATGTACTTTTTATTAAATACATATAAACGTACATAAATATTATATGAGATGCCTGTCGTGGCGCAGTGGCACAAGCGTACAATTGTAAGCGAAATATTTGATATTTTCATTTTCTTCGCTCTGATAAAAAAGCAAAGTGTCACCACTCAACTTGCAATCGTTGAAATTCAGCGGAAAATGGGGAAAGAAGCATGAACAAAAATAAGAAATTAAAAAAATATATTATATACATACAATTTGTTAAAAAAATATGACAATGTCTAATTAAATTAAATTATTTTTTAACTATAGGATCTTCTTTAACTTTTAAGACATTATTAATTGGATGATTTTAGAAATAGAAAAAGATACTGGCTAAATAAATAGTTTCATACTTACTTACTTACTTATCTTCGCGCTATATCCCTAGCGGGGTAGGCAGAGAGAACGGAGCGCCAAACTCTACGGTCTCGGCATACCTCTTTCACCTCGTCCACTGTCATTAACCTCTTCACACATGCTCTCCGGAGGGTCCTCATGCTTTTTACGCAATAGTTTCATATCTGTACAAATTACAAGTACTTAAAAATTTACTATAAATTTCCACTTTAAAACAATTTACTTCACGAATTATGATCCATAGCCTTCTTTCCACATTAGTAGGTATTATAATAGCGACAATTTAAAAATATTTACATAAAATTTGCTCTTATGTTTAATATAAACTTAATTTGTAAATGATTGATGAATTCTATTACAACTTTAACAGTATCTAATAATAGATTTAGTTGTTCGAATTAGTTTATTTTTTATAAATGAGATAATGACAACGTCTACTAATAGAGAATATTGACCGGCTATAACTTTGATTTCGTGGATTTTATAACCACTTTCGTATTATTCTCGTTTAATACCATTGCCATTGAACCTCGTTGATAGTCAATATATATTTCAGAACGACCTTTTTCAATAATTTTTATTTTTTAAAGAAAAATGCCTGACTACTTATAATACTAAGTTTAAGTGTGCTAAGCTTCAAAATCAATTATAGATTAAATTATGCCCAAGGCTTAGAAAAATGTAGTACTATAATCATTTCAATAGTTCTCCGATAAAAAAAAAATACTTGTACAATCAGAGAAAACCGTCAGACATAAAATAATATTATGTATGTATATTTCTTTTTTCTATTTTTTTTCTATTGATTTTTTTTCTATTCTCACAGGCACGACATGTCTGTCGTGGCTGTGAGGATAGAAAAAAATATTAGGTTCCCAAGTGCATGGGATACATCGTGAAGCTGAAAAAAAAAATTCTTTCTATTGCTGTTCTTCCCATTAATTTCTAAACTATGTTTTCGTAATAATAGACTTTTTTCTATATTATATTTGGAAATACTAATAAGTACCTTCTATGTTATGTTTATAATTATTTGCTGTAAATGCATGCAATAGCATTTGCACTGAACGACAGGTCGACACTATTCACAATTAATTTATGATACTTGTTACTTAAGACAACACTCCACATGTTCAGTGTTAACTATATTAATATGATATATTACTTTATATAGTATATTAATATGATATATTGCTTTTTATTGTGTAAATAAGATAATATATAGATCTTTTTAAATATTAATGTTTGATATATATAAAAATACAGCCAGTCGTGGAGCAGCGGCACGAGCGTGACTACAGGCTGGGTTCGATTCCCACTCGAGGAAATGAAATATTTACTGTTTTCATTTCTTTGCTCTGGTAACAAAGCAAAGCACGGTGTTGGTTTCCGCCACTCAACACGCATTGCCTCAAATTTGGCGGTAAGTAAGGAACGGAAGTGCAACGTAGTATTTTAACACTGCAGTTTAATAAATAATGTGTGCTAATTAGTTTAACTTGCCTTTCTTAGAAGGCTAAGTGCAGCATTTGTTTCGTCACTTAACACTAGATTTTAACACTAGATTATATATCTTTACCATGATGTATACGGGATACAGTGTAGAAAATGCATAATTATTATCGTTGCTGTTATTATATTCAGTCAATTTCCGTGTTAATTATTTAAAACCTACCCACAAGGGGGCATCGAACTGATAACCATACCTTTTACAATCAGCTCGCTGCTAATTGCGCCATTAAGGTGAAATGTCCAAAATTTTTATGCTGAAAATATATTATAAAATATTTTGCGTGTGTAGACCCTGCTTAAATTTTAAGTAAACATGTGCAATGTAAATGGTAAATACTACTACTATCCCATTCACTTACTACAGCTGTATGCTAACAACGCAAAGAACGGTAGACCGTTGGATTTACATAGATATTTATCGTTCATATATTTGGAGGTCAAATGTTATTGGCCATCGTGGCATGACATTATATACAACACCGCTATGTGGTTATCTCACTATTGGACAGGAGCTATTATCACTATGATAAATAGCACGGCGTTGAGTTTCGCCATTTAATGTTGTGGCTCTCTAGTATATGAGGCGAAAGCGACTAGAAATGTTTTTAGCTCTTTTTATATCCAAATATAAAAAGAGCTAAAAACATTTCTAGTTGTTTCCAGCCGAATAGTAGTGATTTAAGTAGACATTTTCTATTTTAATTCGAAATGGTATACATAGTTGTAGAAAATAGTGACTGCAGCTAATGGAGAGTGTGTAATTGTTTCATTTAGGTTCACGCTGTATCTCGCACACCAGTATAGGCAAAGAAAGTCTAGGGACCTAGTTTTAAGCCACTCTGTTCTCAGTAAGATACATTTCCCAATTTTTGCCAAATTCTCGATGCGATGTGGGTTGAGTGGGTGGAGTGAAGTTGTTGTGTGGTAGCGGCATACATACACGAGCTACTTTTAACGCAACGGCTGTGGGTTCTATTCTCATGCATAATATTTATTGCCTGGCTCTGGTAACAAAGCAAAACACGGTGTTGAACTCCGCCATTCAATACGCAGTAGCGAAATAAAATGTCTTATACCAGGCTCTCAAGTTCCCTCTGCCCGCTCTGTCATATATGGGTCATAGTGTGAACCCGAAAAAAAAAAAAGAAAAAGTAAATTGATTCATTTTTGTAATATTTAATATAAAGCATTCATAATAGAAATTTTCGTGAAGTTATGGGTCTTAATAACAGAATAAACTGCCAACGTGCTGGTATTGTCGGTGACTATTATCAAAACACATAGTCTATACTCTTGGGAGCTTTCAACTACACGCCGAATATGGTCTATAAATCCAAAATTTGAAAATAGCCTCACGGTATATCTAGTCTTTACTGGAGAGGAGATAAATGGCATTTTGGCTGATTAAAAAATTATTTAGAAGCGTTTTTAAAATTGTTTGTTTTAAGTTAAATATTCTGTTAGCTTGTTTTAGCTTTTTTCGTCAGATTTGTCTATAGAAGGTATTAAGCATATGTTTTATAGCTTTGTATTAATATTATATATAAGATAAAAAATACATTATAAAATACCTATTAAACGTTCAAATAAAACACACTTTATTGGTACATTACTAAATTGAATATTAAGATAAAACATAAATATATTTAAAGTTATTTTAATATGCTAATATTACGTAATGGACCACCAATCTAAAATCGAGACTTTTCTATTTGTATCGCTTTGACCGTTTACGAATTAATTTTTAAGAATAATTAAAGAGGCCATTGTAATAATCCTAGTATTTAATTACATTAATACTTATGATAAATTTGTAATTGATCACACACACACACACATGATGTATTTTAATCGGTTAATAAACAAAACTAACGTCAATTTTAAAAATTTAATTCGACAAAATTGCTATAACATTTTCATACAATTGGCCGAAATATTAGTTATCAATGTGTAGATATTGTCTTAAAAGTAATAATATAATAACATTTCTAATAAGAACAACAAAATGTAATGTAATTTTGTTTGTTACTCTTTCAACTCTACTCAACCGATTATTATAAAACTTTGTACACATAAATAGGTATTTGGTAATACTAAAGATAATTTGTACTATAAAAAATATTATTTAAAAAATATATTTTGTCAGACATAATTCTTTCTTAAAAAAAATTGAAAATCTAGCAACTTCAAGGTCTTCAAGCCGCGTAGGTCCGCTAACCAATTAATCAATTAAATTCACAACTAAATAAGTTATAGCATTAAATTTTATTGTGAAAGATATATCATCAACTTGGCTTACGTCAGGGTTTGCCGGAGTGTGCTTCAAAATTAACAAAATACGAAGATTAAAATTATTAATCACTAAATTTAGTAAAAAGCGGACGATGCGCGAACATCCTAAAAATATTGTTTAAATATCTCGTACGCTATACCACCATATACCCATAGTATTAAAATTATAACTCCTAGTTACATTTTGATAATAATCGATATAATATGTACGACACATATATGTGACACATCATAAATTCACGTACAAAACGTGATATAATGTCCAAGTTGCCCCCAAGCAAGTGATCACAAATACAGTAAGATCCATAAAAACTATTAAAATGATGTGATTTATAATCTACAGCCTTACTTTCCTTTACTAGTTTACTATCCAATAGAAAATAATAGTTAAGCGCGTCCAACCAAGCAAACTCTTTAGCTTTATGAAATTAGTATAGACTAGTGTTATTAGCTGATCATAAATTTAACTGTCTGAAAATAACCTAAAAAACTGTCTAATTTAATATTTTTATCAATGTTTTCTTTTATTAAGTAAGACTATTTACTTGGTAGGATCGGACGTAGTTGACATTATTTACATTTATAAGTCAGGATGTTGACTGAACATACATATCCCTACTTATAAAAGAAAGTAATGTCAACTACGACCGATCCCATAATCACTAACGACTTTTACTCCTCTGTTTTGAGTCAATCTCCCTTGTCTCAATATCTGTTTTCCAATATACAGTTAATAATATTTTGAATTAGCAATTAGAAGAGAAGCCATTATAGCGCAGTCAGACTTGCAAACTATAATGGTAGATGCTCGCACGATTTTTTAATATTTTCGTTTTATTGACTTTTGTCATTATTTTCATTTAACATTTTTTGACCTTAGATTTTTTGTCACAGTGTTAATCACCGCCGGAGTAAGACACGGAAATCTTGACACAAAATTCTCTTTACTTATCTGACTAAAAACTGTTGTATACATATGTTGTTGAAAAAAAATACATATTACGTTCAGTCTTGTGTTATACATGTTCAGTATATAAATAGATTTCATTTATTGTTCTCGCTATATATACGTCAGGCCGTCAGACTTAAGCTTGACGACCCCGACAGATATATTGCGTTATTCATATACAAAAGTGTAACTTGTTGAGCTATTATATCATTTCATATGTTGTGTTCACTAGATATTTTATTTGCTTTGTTGTTTTTATTTAACTATTTTTTTATAGGGATACTAAATAAGTAAATTGAAATACTCATTATAAACAACCAGAAATATAGGCAGAAAATACCGGTCACTACGGGCAGTCTTTATTTCGTGTTGAGTGGTGGAACTCAACGCTACATTCTGAATAATTTAAGAAAATAAGGATAATTTAAATTTAATTGTTTTCTCGAATGAGATTCGAACCTACAAGCATTTACAGCTAGAATCTGCCTAGTTTTAAAAACGGCCTATTTTTCCACTTTTTCAAGAATACGCTTTAATTAATATAAAACAATCACATATATCTCTATTCTATTCAAAAATTCTTAAGATTTGCAATCTCAAGCACAGACTGTTACGATAAGTGCAACAGATGCTTTCAGAATACGTGACCGCACGTACAACCCTTGAGTGCGGAATCCGGTCCCGAAACCCATTTTAGTTACAAAATATATTGTCCAAACACTTAGACTTTTTATATAAGATGTTTTTTTCGTATTAAATGTTGTATATTACGTTCATGTTAGTAGCACTCTCATATCAGTTTAGTTTGAGAATTATTCTTTTGCTTGTTTATGGTATATATTCACCGCATCCAACGAACATAGTTTTTTGTGTATATAAGTGAGTTTGATTTATTACTTATTTTTTATGAAGCAGTAGCTAATTATTAACCTATAACTTATTGCAGATATTAAAAACTAGTAACGTGAAGTATTATAACTTACTTTCTTCTTATTTAAATGGTCTCCCGAACACAAAAAAACGCCTCGGCACCACGTTCCCACCCGCTGCCACACCCAATTAATCTAACCTGGCGATCTTAAGACAATTAACTAATTATTTAGATTATTATCTACAAAGTAACTTTCTAATATTTTTTCTATAATAATAATATAGTCAACAAAATACGACTAAACTAACAGACACATATCGTGTCTGTACAATTCCTTGTAGTGTTGGTATACAATTTTCATATCATCAGACCAATCAATAAAGTAATAAAAGTATTATTTATGCTAATATTATTACTAAATCAGGTCTCGGTTTTAATTATTTTCCAACACAAAATATAAGTAAATATTTATATCCGGCGCTATTATGACAGTCAACAGAAGGGTTAAGTATTCTTAGAAAGCACAGCTCGCATACATGTCACTTGAGTTAAGTCATCAAGATATTTAGCTATAATAAACTGTTTAACTTTTATATATTCAAATCGTTATGTTTATTTTTGAATTGATATAATTATATTGAAAAATTTATAACTATTTTTTTTTTATTTTACTATAACGAATAATTATGTTTTCTTCTCTCTGGTAGACAAAGCGTGGCGTTGAGTTACGTCTCTTAATGTGTACTATAAGGTAAATAAATGAATATACAAGTTATAAGTCTGTTTCATTAAACAGAAACAGAACAGCAACAGAATAAGTTTATCACTTGTCATTTGATTGATTTTTTTTCTTATATTATTATCTTATAATATTATATTCCTACAGATTAGCTTACAATATGTAAAAGTAAAGCATTAAATGCTATGAATATATTGGTCATATTATCGACCTACATTACGTTCTAGATCAATAATGGCCTGAATTAAGTCATGCTTAGTTTCTATGCGTAAATAACTCATGATATGCAAATGAATATATGCAGAGCGTTGTTTGTTAGTGCGTTTTAAAATACATTAAAACCTAAGCTTTTGTATAGGACCGGCATTTTTATTATTATTTTAAAATTCCGTTAACATAGTACCGTCTAAAAATGTAATATTATTTTTTATTCAAAACTGTAAACGGATAATTGCTGGTTTGATTCACACATTTAATAAATAGTTTTCAAATCCACCACTGGCAAGTTAATGGCGTTAAGTTCCGCACCTCAACATGCACTGGCTCGAATTTCAGCGGTAAGTTCTTTGCTGTATGCAAGATAAGGCATGAAGCTGGTTGCGGTGCTTACAGAGCGTTAAGTTAATGAAACATATTTGTATTATATTTATATCATAAAATAAATACAAAATACTGTACCTACAAAACAATTCACAAGATGCTTGTGAGGTAAATTGTATAATGCCAATTCTATTTGTGCAGTAAATATAAATAGCGATGAAGTCACTTTACACAGTTTGACAATTGAATGCTAAAAAACTTGTTGATTTAAAAGTTTCACTTATATGCTATAAAATACTTTTTTTCATTGACAGTAAATAAAAATGTCTGTATAATGTAGGTTTTGTGTAATTAAGATATCTATTAAAATGTCTATAGTATGTAAAGTCTAAGATTTGTTTGGCTCAATTAGCTCAATTTTTAAGATAAGACTGATTAATTTGCATTAAAACTTTCTATTTTATTCATTTCAAATTATAAAAGCCGTCTTCTTCTATCGTGTTATGATAATTTATATTGCTAATCTGACATTACAATTATCTATAAAGTAGCCGGCAAAGCAAAATCAAGTCTAAGCGAAAAAGAAACATCACACAAAAAAATTGTTTGACAACACTATAGTTAGCTGTAAAATTATTTTCGATTCGCACTTGGATATATTTGTATGAGTTTTAAATATGTTAACATCTAGTCTCAAGTAATTACAACATTTTATACAAATTAGTTTAGCAATAGTCTGAAGAAACAGACGGACAAACAGATGGCTTGTCAGCTTGCCATAGAAAAATTGTAATTCAAATATATTACAAATATTTTTTTTCTTAGTCTCCCAATATATTTTCCATTTAATGACTTACTGTGAACTCAAAATATAAGTGCCTATTAAAATCCTAATCTATGTTAGCCCTTTAGGGAGCAAGTATATTAACTCGTGACATTATTATCTCTACAATTTACTTGAATTACAATATATAAAGCGCGGCCCTACTTCATTACATGAATAATAAATCAGATAATAAAATACACTATTTTATGGTTAAATGTTATAAAAGCTTCTGTAAGCATACGAGTAAAGCCATGTTAAAATAGTTAATAATATATATATATAATGCTTTCCATATATGCTTATAATTATTTTACACAGCATTTTTTTTAATTCGTATTATGTTGCGAAGATGACACCTATTCAGTCATCAGATCTCTTGTATAGAAAACTTTCTATGTCTACACGCCTTAACTCTCTCTATATACAAGCCCTAATTTCACTTTATAACATAAAATGTGCGCTGCGTAACCATTGAAAATAAGAACCTATAGAAAATGAGAACAGAGAAACCTAACTTAACGAGAAATAAAGCAAAATTTAAAATATATATATTTTTGACTGTTTTATTCAAGTTCATAACCTAACGGCTTGTTATTGTTTTTTTTTATAAATGTGTTATTGAGCAATACTTATGACGCATACTATATTTTGCCCATATATCAGAAAATTGACATAGATCTATTTACATTTATTTATTTCAATTTAAAATGTTTATTATTGCTCATATAATTTATATCACTTCATATGCTGTCATCTGTTATTAATTTTGATTATTTAGTTTCCTTAATATATTATACTGCATAAGTAATAGGCAATAAATCATTTCTATGTAGTATATATTGTAAATAAAAGGCGTCTTATTGATTAATGATATTCTTATTGACAGACAACGCACAGCCGAAATGCGCACAGAAAGCTGGATTTTGGTTTCTTGGTTCCTTCGAAGGGAACAATCATGTCAATTGATATTAGTTCCTTGGAAAGGTACAAACATATCAAATTTTATTGGCATTAGTTCTTTGGGAAGGAACTAATACTTTAATTCTTAAATTGAATAATTTCTTAGTACTGTGAAATAATATCCTGACATTCCTAAAGTAATAGGGAAAAAATACATAATGGTCGTTAAGTACCGTGACAAAATACGTCGTGCTTCCACATCGAAAATTTGGAAAAAATGGATGAATGGAAGTGTCTTAGTGGGAATAACTAAAGTGAACTTGGAATCCTATGCCTACTCTCTGCCTCCTATGCCTACTCTGGTATATGCAAGACACAAAGTGAGGCTAATAAAGAAAAATAATGGACAAAAATACTTTTATTTTACATGCCATTCTACAAGATAACAAGTTGACAGAGCATTATTTCTATAACGCATATAATTTATTACATATTATTTGTAAAAACTATTATTTTCTGTCAAAATTGATATTTAATTTTGTTTAACTTTTAGGAAAAACATCACTTTTGTTATGGATTTACATTGTTGAATTACAATATT
>DWMZ01002817.1:0-13587 GCA_018249855.1 Eueides tales michaeli | reverse complement strand
AATTATGTAATAAATATAATGATTGCAGATATAATTATGTTTCCTTTGAAGTCGGTAGCGTCGTAACGGTCTAGTTGGTACTAATGTGCTGAGGACCGTCGCCCAACACGCAATTTGGTTTTTTTTTAATCTTATCACGTTTTATCTATGATGAAGGGCTGGTGGAAGTAGTATGGGAAGTACTTGGGTTCCATCTGCCTGCCCGACAGGGAGATCTTGGGAACCTAGTTCATTTACATTATTAACACTCCATTCTATTCCCCGCATTTGAGGTGGTTTTTGTTAAGTGGTGGTAACTCAACGCCGCGCCTTGTCTATGTTGCTGAAGGAAAAAAAATAAAAAAAAATAAATTTAAGCCTGTCACGTTTACAGTCTTACACTAGTGTCCCTGCTATAACGCACTAGTTTTTATTTACAGCGTTGCTTGCGTGGCCAAATTAAAATAACTAATTGTACAGAAATTGTGAAATAAATGTCAGACATTTATAGCGACATACAGACATTAGTATTTGTAATTATACTCGTAAGTAAATTGTAATCAAGCCATTTTTATTATCTTTAAAATATAAATTCATACTTAGGAAAGAAAAATAACGAACTTAGGCCTTAGTGGTCAGAACGCTTGGACGGATCGCTAGAGGTGCAGGTTCAGACCCTGCTACGCAATTTTTTTATACATTTTCTAAATAAACATGTGTTCTCTGCTTACACGTAAACTAATGATAATGTAGTACATTTTTTTTTGTTTTCGGTGTAGTGTATTGGAAATGTCATAGGTGTCAGACACTTGGACACAATATTCACACATCGGTTAATGAGACACTAACTATCGTGCAAAATGTATTAAGTTTTATAAATAGACACATATTACAAGGATACTCGATGTATACACTAATGTACGGTGTAAATAATCAATTTCAATCCATAAATTGCAACCATAGATTGATCTAGGAACACATTTTTTTAATTAAAGCTTGTAAATAACCAACCGATAGATAGCATTTTCAATCTTTGACATCAATTTACCTTTGGGAGGGCAGAAAGGAGATTAAGATAAGAGAATTTTTGTTGTTAATAAGAGAATTTTTGTTGTTAATAAGAGAATTTTTGATGTTTTTGGTGCGAGTCTTGCTTACGGAGGATTACGTACCAATTTTAAGATTCTAGGTCAACATACGGCGAAAAAATATTAGTAAATATATGTTTGCGGGCGTATATATTCATTTTATATGAAATTAACCACAAACATGCCATATTTGGAATTATATTTTTCTATCATATTTATATTAATTTTCATTTTTCAAATTGTTCCCTGTATTTGTATGTTACGTTCTTACTTTGTGCTAAATTTCATAACTGTAATCCCATGGAAAGTACCATATAGTACATTTCATACAAAATGCAGCGAAAGTGGTTCATAATTTCATATCATTGTTGTATAAGTTTTGGTGCATTTTGTATGAAATTTCAAAACATTTTTAACCAACAAAAATATATATATATTTTTTTCATTATTAAGTAGTTCACGACACAGTACCACACAGTAGTTTCCGAAATAAGTGTCCCATCTCTCCTCTCCTATATCTGAACTAGATATAAAAACTTCACATACTAGAATTCCCTACAGGAACCTGTTATCTGTACAGTAGGCGGTGTCGGTTGAACTTTCACTATCTGGAGTTTAAAACACATATCTATAATAAAAAAATATTATATTTATACAAAAATACACTGCTACAGATACTTTTTTTTTTAGCTTCACGCTGTATCCCGCACGTGGCAGGATAGGCAGAGGGAACTTGGGAACCCTTTCGCCGAATTTGAGGCACTCCCGGTTGAGTGGCGGAATTCAACTCCGCGCTTTTGCCTTATTACCAGAGCGAAGAAATGAAATATTGAATATTTTAAATTTAAAATATTAAATATTTCATTGCCTCGAGTGGGGATAGAACCCACAACCTGTCGGTACAGTCACACGCTTGTGCCGCTGCGCCACGACAGACCTTTATAAATAATTAATACTTGAATCAATATAAAATACTGAGTTAATAATATATAGAAGGTGTCGTGGTGCAGAGACTCGGGCGCTGTGTGGGCGCTGTTCCTGCACGGAGAGCGAACTATACTATATTTTCATTTTCTGGCTGGTTACAAGGCAAAGCGTAAAGAATTCAGTGGGAAGTAGTGAACAGAAATGTTATAACGCAGAACGGAGTGTCTAGGTTCCCAATCGTCTATACTAGGTTCCCAAGTTCCTCCTGTGTCCCCCACTGCGTGCGATCCGCATATAGTAGGGCAGCATGATAAAAGTAAACAATTGAGAACAATAAAACAATAGATTTGTGAAACTATTAACTTCGTAAAATAGAAAAAGCGACGTTGAGCTCCGCCACACAACACGCATCAATGTTTTAGACATTGCACGAAAAGTAGAGAACGGAGTGTCCTAACACTGTGTTCTCTTTGTCTAACCCGCTTTGTGCGGGATACAGCGTGAAGCAAAAAATTCACTATAACATTGCATTACCACAAGGCTGGTATTGCGTCATCGTATTGCAACTAAATGCATTGTGTGATGCGACACGCCCTACAAGCTTATGGTTGATTCATATTGTTTCTTTAAAACGTTAACGATATCGTGGCACAGTGGTGTTGACCCCAACGGTAATAAGTTCAAATTTTTAATTAGAAAGTATATAAGATAAGGTTATACGGTAAGGTTAGGTAATGATTTTTTAAAATATCGCATAAATTGTTTATTGAGGCCTGTCGTGGCACAGCGGCACAAGCAACTGTAACCGACAGGTGTGAGTTCGATACCTATTCGAGGAAATGAAATATTTAATATTTTCAATTTAAATATCAAATGTTTTCATGTCTCCGCTCTGGTAATAAGGCAAGGCGCGGCGTTGAGTTGTGTCATTCAACACGAAATGTCTCAAATTCGGCCGAAGGTAAGGAACGGACGTGAATCGGAATGTCTTAACACTAGGTTCCCGTTTCCTCTGCCTACCCTGCCATGTGCGGGGTACAGCGTGAAGCTATTTATGTTTGTACATATGTTGTATAATACGTAGATTGAAAGTTAGAATAAACTATGTAAGGCAAACCGCGGCGTTGAGTTCCACCACCTAACACGCAGTGCCTCAAATTCCGCGGAAAGTGGAATCGGGACGGAATGTCTTAACATTAGGTTCCCAAGTTCCCTCTGCGTGCCCTGCTTAGTGTTACCAGAGCGATGAAATCAGAATGTTAATAAGTAATTAAATACTAACAAAAAAAACATATGAATCTACACTTTCCTAGAAGTCAGTAATTTTTTTATCAGCAATTTTAATGACCGGAAATTACTTACGAGTTGATACGTTGAAAAAAAATATACGGAATGCCAACGGAAAAGTAGAAAAAAAAATACATATAAAGTGTTTGTAACGGATTTAGTGACTTTGAACTTGTAGCCGTTGCTTTTGATAACAATTTGTGAAGAATATAATTATATATATACATATATATATAATTATTAATATAGCGATAATCCAAAAGAAACCTGTCATGGCTCAGTGGTACTACGTCTGACTGTAAATATGAGTTCCAAACACAATGCCTCGAGAATTCTTCGGATTGGGATGTCTTCGTTAAGGTTCCCAGGTCGTTTCTGGCAAGAGCTAAGAAAATTATATTTACATATATTTTTAAGAGCTTTTTTGTTAAAGCTGCAGATAGTGTATAAACAACTTATAAATAGCGAAATTCAAACGGTAACTTTAATTAATTTTTTTGGTAAAAAAAACTAATAATTAATATTTCTCCAAATTAAATCGAATCCGTAATCCTGTATCGATAAGTAAACTAATTGGCAAGACTCTCCATTCTCCATTTTCCAATCATTCTATATACAACCCGTAGCCAAACGCCGCACTTTATCATACAATGTACACATGAAATTACTATGAAACTGTACGCGTCCCTTATATAGAATTCGTATAGAATATTCCATGAGAACCTTAGAAAATAGGTTCTGATAGTTCAACAGTTATGTGCAGGATGTCATAAATATGTATGTATGTTGGTACAAGTTGCATTCCTGCAAAATGTTCACTTATTGATGTAGGTCAGCGTCCGTCTCGCTCGCGTGTACGGCATTTGTGCGCTGTCCCGCTCTGGGAGCGGCAGGAATGTATTGAGGGTCTAGGGTTGGTTGTGATGAATAATTTTAGTATATATTTTATTTATTTAGTTTTTCTCTAGCTTCACGCTGTATCCCGCGCGAGGCAGGGTAGGCAGAGGGAACCCGGGAACCTAGTGTTAAGACACTCCGTTTGACTTCCGTTCCACATTTTCCGCCGAATTTGAGGCATTGCGTGTTGAGTGGTGGAATTCAACGCCGCGCTTTGCCTTATTACCAGAGTGAAGAAATGAAACATTAAATATTTAAATTGAAAATATTAAATATTAAATATTTCATTTCCTCGACTGGGGGTCGAACCCAGAACCTGTCGGTTACAGTCACATGCTTGTGCCGGCTGTGCAGGCCTCATATTTTGATTTTAGTTTTATATATATATATATATATATATATATATATATATATATATATATATATATATATATATATATATATATATATATATATACATATACATATTGTGAGGTAAACAACGGTTGTGGATTCGATTTCTATATGGGACAATTAATTTTTGTCCTAGTAAAAGGATAACGCGATTAATTTTTCCTTCTAGTAAAGCGCGACATTGAGTTCTATCACGTAGCAGATTGCGGGATACTGCGTGAAAGAAACAAAACGTGTTTATGCGTTATTTATTTAGAGGGTTTTTAAAATAATTATCTCAAATACTGCTAATAATTTCCATGTTGCCTTGTGCACTGGTTGCAGTATGTTCATATGATCCAGATTTTAAAGTTACATCTAAATCTGAGGCCTGTCGTGGCGCAGCGGCACAAGCGTGTGACTGTACAATCGACAGGTTCTGGGTTCGATCCCAACTCGAGGAAATGAAATATTTAATATTTTCAATTTAAATATTTAATATTAAAGCGTTATTCCACACTTAGGGAAGAAAGGTACTAAATTTAAAAACGTATAAAAGTTTGAACGAAGCCGGATTTGAACCTGCGCCTCTTGGACAGAATCCAAGAGGCGCAGGTTCAAATCCGGCTTCTTTAAAATTTTTATACGTTTTTAAATTTAGTATTTATATATTTAATGTTTTATTTCTCCGCTCTGGTAATAAGGCAAACCGCTGCGTTGAGTTTCGCCACTCAACACGCAATGCCTCAAATTTGGCGGAAAGTGGGGAATGGAAGTGGAACGGAGTGTCTTAACACTAGGTTCCCGGGTTCCCTCTGCCTGCCCTGCCTCGCGCGGGATACAGCGTGAAGCTATAAAAAAAATCTAAATCTGATATTGGTAATAATAATTATTAACCAATTAAATTATAATTTCTTATTTCTTAAATTATAATTTCTTAACAGCGACAACCCTACGCGAGGCGTGTATTCAATATTCCTTTCTAACTTGACCAGTTGCAATGACCACTATTACTACGAAGCTTTAAAATTTATTCTGAATAGTTCTTCTTTTTGAAAATAAAGAGCAATTGATTTATATTCTTTATATTTTCACGCCATATCTAGTAGAACGGGTAGAGGGAACTTGGGAACATAGGGTTAAATCACTCCATTCATTCTAAGTGGACACTTCCGTTCTCTACTTTCTGTCGAATTCTTAGGGCTCGATGTTGGATATGGCATAGAAAATGGAAAAAAATATAAGGAATATATAAAAGCTTTCTAAAACGAAATTAATTTATATATTAAGCTTTATGGTTATGTAAACGCTGTAAAGAATAATCTTTAATATTATTTTTTGTTGAATAACAAACCTGTGATTTCCCGGCGGAACTCAACGCCGCACATGTATAAAGGAAAAAAAACATATCAATTACAATCTCATTTAATGAGAATCGAGCCCAGAACATTATATTTATAGTTTCTTATTATATTTTTTGCCTTTTAACTGTCGCACTTTACTTGGATAATGACGTTCTTTCTACTTGAATCTTGAAGATATGTCATCAAGGTACAAGTAAAATCGTTATATATTTAACTTAACTGTTTAATTATAGTGATGGAGAACGGTTAACTGCGATTTAACATGAAGCTTTTAACCTAACAGCTTTACTGGCATTTTAACTGAAAGGTTTAGTGCACAGGGCAGTTGTTTTTTTTTCCATTACATATTTTTTCGAGTTGTAATCTTGTTGGAAATCTTTGTTTAGTAGTTTTGTTATTTGTACAAAATGGCCGCCATCACAAGATGGCGGATGAAAGCTACCTCATATATATATATATATATATATATATATATATATATATATATATATATATATATATACACAAAGCTTAATTCGGTCCTTTTATATAATTAACATTAATGTAACTGGTTTGGGCAAAAAACAAAAGAATAATGGTATAAAGATCGGATGTTTCATTATTTTTTTTGGTTTCGAACAACTTCTACTCAGTTTACTTTCACTTTTTACTTTTAATTTTCTATTGAAAAGCAGCTTTTTGCGAACTCTCCAAACTTTTAGGTATTTCTTCATGTTGTTGATTTAACTTGTTAGTTGAAATGGATATATAAGAAAATTTTGAATTGTTTTTTTTATCGCTTTGTCCTACACATGGGAGGGTAGGCAACGGGAACTTGGGAACCTAGTGTCAAGACACTCTGTCTCTATTAAAAGACTTCCGTTCACCACTTTCCGCTGAATTTGAGGCACTGCGTTTTAAGTTTCGGAACTGAACTGAACATGAGACTAATTTATATTTCACATCCTCGATATATCGAACCAATATCGAACCCGTGAAGCCTGTTGAGGCGCAGTGGCACAAACGTGGGACTGTTCAACCGACAGGTTCTGGGTTCGATCCCCAGTCGAGGAAATGAAATATTTAAAATGTTCAATTTAAATATTTAATGTTTCATTTCTTCGCTCTGGTAATAAGGCAAAGCGCGGAGTTGGTTCCCCCAATTAACACGCAATGCCTCAAGATCGGCGGAAAGTAGGGAACGGAAGTGTAACGGAGTGTCTTAACACTAGGTTCCCGGGTTCCCTCTGCCTACCCTGCCTTGTGCGGGATACAGCGTGAAGCTAAAAAAGAAAATATATTGAACCCATAATCTCATCGGCTTGTGTCCCTGCGCTATGAAAGGCCTAGCTAGAAAAACATTTGTTTTTCCCAAACTTTCCGTTAACTTCATAAGGTTTCGCCTTTACACATCTGATATGCTGATAACTTCTCTAGAATGTGGAAAGTTAACATTATATTAGACGTCGAGTGCTTCGAGTCCTTTGACATCGTCCGATGTGTTTAGGTATTTATAGGAACTTTATAGTTTTGAACTTGTTTTTTGTGAGCTTTTTGTTTTATATATTTTATATTAAGGGAAACAAAGTATCTTTATTTTTTTTCTTAGAAGATTCCTTTTACTTATCTTGCTACTAACGAGCTAATAAAGAAGAGAGCAGCTAAAAAACAAAGAAAAAGAACAAAGAGATTTTACACTCTACTCACTCACTCTTAGAGATTTTTACATCTACTCTCTATATACTTAAAATAAGCTGTTTAATATTTATATTAAAATAAATGTTATAGGGGATGTTTATTATTGTAATAAGGCCCAAAACAGAGTTTAAAATACTTTTTGTGTCTTTTATCTTTATATTTGTACGCGCTAATTTCAGAAATCTAAATGCTAACCCGATTTTAATGTAGTTTTGACAATTTTTTTTAGGCAATTTTCCCACAAAATTTACTGTTAGTAAACAAAGAAATTATGTCAATTTAAAATATTTAACTAGCAAAATTGCTACAAAATGTTTGGTCATTTTGCTAAAATTCTAATTTTCAATATATAGATATTGTTTTAAAAGTGATAATGTTATTGGAACAAGAAAATAATTGAGATTAGTATATAAAATAGAGTACTTCAAGCGAAAGTATACAATTATATAGTTTAGTATATAATTATATAGTTAACAAAAACGAATTATAGATCAACATATGAGAAAGATGAATGTTTTGTAACTCTTATTAAGGAAAGTGCGGTTATAATTTTTCGCGAGTACCAAGCAGTTTTGTCACGTCAAAAATGTGCGCCAATAAAAAAATATGTATATTTTCATCATAAATTAACAGTAATATATGTATAGCTTATAATGTATTAAGACAGTTGTGGCGCAGTGGATTATTCACGTGACTGTAAATATGGTCGTGGGTTCAAGTTTCACTCGGGGAAATGATTGTATTTCTATTGTTTATATTTTAAAAGTCGTACGAGATTACTTACTTATAGGTTCCCTTTGACTTCCCTTATATAAGCGGATTATATTATAGCGTTACTTTTTTATATATCATTCACTTTTATGATAGGTAGGCAGATGGAACAATGTATTAAAATATTTCGTTTTTAAATATCCATATATTTTCAATAACATATGAGGTAACGGAGCTCAACGCCGCGCTTTGTTACGCGAGCGGAGACACAAAAACAATTTAACAATCATATACTTTGGTGTATGTAAATTAAGAGTCGACTCACAAGCTTGCGTCTGGTTTTTATTTTTTTTTCGACAGAGGTAACTTAGGAACCTGGTGTTAAGACAATCCGTACTCATTAAGACATTATCGGTCCCTACTTCTGTCGAATTAGAAGCTACGTTGAGTGGCGAAATTGACTATAAGCGGAGCTCAACGCCGTTATATTATATATATATAAAATACAATTTTTAATAATTTCCATTGGGTAAATAGAACCAAGATACGGGCAAAAGCCAGTAAAAACATACACAAACACTTGGTAAGTCCCCAAGAAAGGCGTTATTAAGCTCCAAGGACTATTATATGTAACAGCTGTCAGAATTAATATATAAACTAAACTAATATAACATTTTCGTTCCTCGCGTTTCATTTCGTGACTATTTTCTTGAGAATAAACGTAATATATCGATATATAACAATAACTGTGTTATTTTTTATATGAAAAGAACTGTTTGAGAAGAAAATGGTTTTGTTATACAATAATAATATAATAAGTTTTTTTATAACTGCTTATGATTTATTATTGGAGGGCGTGGAAATGTATCTTAGAAGGAGGCCTGTCGTGGCGCAGCGGCACAAGTGTGTGACTGTAACAGACAGGTTGTGGGTTCGATCTTTACTCGAGGAAATGAAATATTTAATATTTTTAATTTAAATATTTAATATTTTCATTTCTTCGCTCTGGTAACATGGGAACGCGGCGTTGAGTTCCGCCACTCAACACGCATTGCCTCAAATTCGGCGGGAACTGTCTTAACACTAGGTTCCCAAGTTTCCACTGCCTACCTGTTGTTTGTCTGTCAAGATCATTTATCTCGAGGACGCGTGGAGATATATTGTTGAAATTAATATGAAATATTTATAGTCCCTTGGAGTATAGAACAAATCAAGCTTTTAAGTCAACATATTTAAAATTTACCAGCGCTTATACATAGTCTTCTCTGCATTTTATATAAAACTCTCCGCATTCAAAATCTACAGAGTAGTTCCCGTGTATCTACAGATTATGAATTTTTAGACGAAGTGCGATCTTAAAATATAAATAAGGTAAAAATCTGAAAACTTTCAATTTATTGATATTTCATGAAAAATCTGTACGAAACCTTTGGTAAGTGTGTCCAAATCTTTATTTTCTCTCTCTTAGCTTTACATTGTATCCCATACATGGCAGAGTAAACAGAGGGAACTTGGGAACCTAGTGATAAGACACTCCGTTGCATTTCCCACTATCCCCTGGATTTCAGGCATTGCTATAGTGGCGGAACTCAACGCCGTGCTTTGTCTAGTTACCAGAGAGAAGAAATGACAATATTTAATTTGAAAATATTAAATATTTCATTTAATCGAGTGGGGATCGCAACTCACAACCTGTCATTTACAGTCACACGCTTGTGGCCTTGCACCTCAACAGGCCTCTAATTCTTTTTTTTTTGTTTTTTTTTATTGAAAGTTGTAGAAAAATTCAATTTTTCGAGACACAACGCCGCACATTGTCTTATTACCAGAACAAGAAAAATCCTCAAGCAGGAATTGAACTTAAAACCACCGCATTCACACAAACAAACACAAAAAAATGCAACAACGGCCTCGTCTATTGCATAAAGATAACACACACAAAGAAAAATCTCTTCCATACATACACAAATACACATATCTATATATAACCTATATATATGTGTGTACATACGTATGTATGAACAGTACCTACGTAAGGGTGTACAGTGTCGGGGGAATTCTAAATTATGTATTAGGACTACGCTTTTTAGGGCCACGACGTTTAATTTCTGAAATTATATAAATAAATATATATTTATTTTTATTTTTATAACAAAATGTTCAGAATTTATTGGTTTTACAAGATAGGGAGTAATAGTGTCTTTTTTTGATACTAAATGTATTTGTTTTTGTAGCTTTACGCTGTACCCCGCACGAGGAAGGGCAGGCAGAGGGAACTTGGGAACCTAGTGTTAAGACACTCCGCATTTGAGGCATTGCGTGTGGATTAGCGGAACTTAACGCCGCGCTTTGCCTTGTTTTCAGTGTAGAAATGAAAATATTGAATATTTCAAAGCTATATTTTTAGTATTGTTAAGAATCAAACAATCCATCCTTTTTATTAATCAACACAAAGGTGTTTTACGCAATTGACAGGATAGATAGAGAAAACTTGGAAAATTTTCTTGACTAGCGTAACTCAACGCCGCAATACACCATTCCCAATTACTTCTATTCGATCAGAGTCAACAGAAACCACAAAAAAATACTTAAAAAAAAACATATTTCAAACGTCGCACGAGACGAAAATGCTCAAACATTTGTAAAAAGCAAGCACAATTTTCTCCTCACAGCCACGTGATATGCATTCCGATGCTCCCCCAAGTTATTTCCCCTGACCTTAAGGACTTTGAAGGTCATAGTAATTTATAATGAAACGTTAACTGTGAGAATATCTATCTATAAAGATATGCCAATTATAATGATAAAAAGACAATTTGGCGCTTTTCAAGCATAGTAGAATTTCTACTGACCGACACAGTTTGTAATGTATGGATGTTGAATGGCGTAACTCAACGCCGCAGTATGTCCAGATAAGAGATACGAAAATAATAATATGCATAATTACTCTCCCGAGTACAGATTGTGCTGAGAACTATCGCGCTTGCCGTCAGTTTGTCCCCATTGCACTATGATGTTGAATTACTTGATTATTCTTGTTTTGGTAACAAGAAAGAGGCGAAAAGAAGCGAGTTAATAGGAACAGAGTGTTTCAACACTATGGCTCTAACAATATCGTTTTAGACGAAACAAAATATCTTCAGGCGGGAACCAAATCCACTGACACACTATCACTATTGTTAAAAACAATTAACTATACTTAGCTTCACGCTGTATCACGCACATGGCAGGTTATTCCGTTCTCCATTTTCCTCCGAATTTGAGGGATTGTGTGTTGAATGGCGTAACTCAACGCGATTTGCCTTATTACCAGAGCGATGAAATGAGAATATTAAATATTTAAATTGAAAATATTCAATATTTCATTTCGTAGAATGGGAATCGAACCTGCAACCTATGGAAAAATATGTAAGTTGTCGTAAATTGCATGCGATTTGCTATATTTAACGTTATCAAGTAAAATCCTGTAACTTTGGAGGTTGATTTCGAGGGTTGAATGCCGAAGGGTGAAAAAAAAAAACAGCTTGGGGAGACAAGTACTTAGCATGAAAAGGAAATACCTTATATACGTATATTATAACCTAATACGATGTTTTTCATAGCTATTTTAAATATGTTTAGAGGAACGAGCGTGTGATAGGTTGTGGGTTCGATTGCCATTTGAGGGAATGAAATATTTTATATTTTTATTTACTTAAGTGGACCTGTCGCGGTTTCAGTGTGATCCTGAGCCACGAAAGGTTCCAGCTTTTGTCTTCATTTCAGCTTCACGCTGTATCCCGCACATGGCAGGGTAGGCAGAGGGAACTTGGGAACCTAGTGTTAAGACACTCCGTTCCAATTGCGATCCCCACTTTCCGCTGAATTTGAGGCATTGCGTGTTGTGAGGCGGAACTCAATGTCGCGCTTTTGCCTCATTACCAGAGCGAAAAACTGAAAAATTAAATATTCTAAATTGAAAATATTAAATATTTCATTTCCTCGAGTTGGGATCGAACCCACAACCTGTCGGTTACAGTCACACGCTTGTGCCGCTGCGCCACGACAGGCCTCAAGCTTCCATTAGTTCTTACATAAAGTACTTACAAATTTAAATTTGCTTAACCAATTATACTTATCCCTAGAATGTATAGAAATCAATTAACTTTCCATTTTTATCAAAGTATATTGAAATGACAAGTAATTTACTATATATTAAAATATCTTTGCTGTTCTGAAGACGTCGTGGCTCAGTGGCACAAGCGTGTGCCTGTAAATGCCTCGGTTCTATTCTCATTCGGTGGAATGAAATATTTAGTATGCATATTTATTCGTTTTGGTGACAAGGCAAAGCGCGGCGTTGAGTTCCGTCACTCATACGGCAGCGGCAACTTTGGAACATAGTGCTGGGTCACTCCGGTCCGTTTCCAATTTTCCGCTGAATATGAGTCATTGGGTGTTGTTTAGCAGAACTAAACGCCGCGCTTTGCCTAGTCACTAGAGCAAAATAAAAATATAGAATATATCTTAGATTAGAATTCAGCGGAAAAATCTTGAAAGGAAGTAGTCTTAATAAGAACGGAGTGTTGAAACACTAGGCTCCCAAGTTTTCTCTGCCTACCCAGTTATGTACAGGATATAGTGTGAAGTATATTTTTTTAATTTCTCATATAATACACGTGGTATAAAATTTATGATGAATATTTAATTTTGACATTATCATTGTACGATTGGGGTGAAACGGACTGACTGATTTGACAATTTTATACAAATTCTAATAATGCTAACAACATAAATAAGTTGTAACAATCGTATAAGAATTTCGACGGAGCTTGGTGAGAACGAATGGCTTAGTTTGTCAGAGCGCTTGGACGGTTTCGAAGAGGCGCGGGTTCAAATCTTGCTTCGTTCAAATGTTTATACGTTTTTAAATTTAGTATTTTTCTTTCCTAAGTGTGGAATAACACTTTAAAAATAGTAAAAATATTTAATAAATAGCATTCTCTCTTGCCAAACGATAATTCTAACGAATTGTCCTTGGGTAGCGGAAATTTGTAAAAACCTCCCTACAGAGATGCTAACAACATAAATAAGTTGTAACAAGCGTATAAGAATTTCGACGGAGCTTGGTGAGAACGAATTGCTTAGTTGATCAGAGCGCTTGGACGGATTCCAAGACGCGCGGGTTCAAATCCTGCTTCGTTCATTATTTTATACGTTTTTAAATTTAATATTTTTCTAATAAGTATTTTATCAACTACACTGTATCTGAGGGATTATTTCTAGGTAAGCAGAGGGAACATGGG
>DWMZ01002816.1:0-13587 GCA_018249855.1 Eueides tales michaeli | reverse complement strand
AAATATATACATATAAAGTAAGCATATTAAAGTGGAATTTAATAGCTAGGTTAGTGACTCTATGATATAGCTGTGAATATTTTACGTTCATATATGACACATTCTAAGAGCCAGAAGTAACTCTGATTACAGGTACATTGGCTTATAATGAAATAATGATCGTAATGTTTTCAAAATAACCTAGAATCTTAATGACAATATACTCCGTTTCCCACTTCTATTCTCCACTCTCCGTTAAATTCTGGTGGCATGTATGTTGAATGGCGAAACTCAACGCCACGTTTAGTCTCGTTATCGAGGCGTGTAAAAGCATACCAACAATAACCTCATAAAATAATAATGTTTTCTAGCCTTACGTTGTATTTCCCACACAGTAGAACTGGCAGAGGGAGCTGGAATGTAAGTGGTGAGGCACTATGATTCCTGTTAATTCTCTGTTTTCCATTTCTCACTGAATTATTGGGGCCATGCATAAAGTCACAAAATTTAACGCCAAGACTTTGCTTTAATAAGATTAGTGTTAGAAAATAAATAAGGTTTAATTGCAATCAAAGATATGGCCCAATATAAAATCGTTACTAAGTATCAATAGTCTTTTACTAAGAGCATATTAATAAATAACAGAAGGGAAAGACAGTCCTAATAATACAGAAAGATTAATGTGATTTGTTTCGTTCATATCTGTTCAGTCACGCTAATTAGTTTTAGTCCAGGAGACAGTTGCAAAGATATTGCTTACATAAACTGTAGCATATGTGATAATTTAATGTATTAAATTTATATTCATTTAATGGATCTAAATAAAATTTTACAATACTACAAGTATTGTAAAATTTTATCTAAATCCATTCAGTAATTTTATCACGAAATATTAATAAGCACCCACAAGCTTTTACATTTATAATATAATACATTTCTATATTATACAGTATATTATTTTAGTTTCTCTGTATCGGTTGCAGCTAACACAGTCCTACAAAAAACAAAATAAAGACCAGTTCCATTTCCTCAATAAGCCCGCCAAAATACATCTTACGGTTGTAAATCATCTGAAAACCAATACATCCAAAGTTTAAGCACAATTTATTTATTTCAACACCAGCTTCTTAAAGCTCTTTACAGCTTTTTATTGCGCTCTGCTGTCTCTGCCTACCCCGCTGGGGGTAAAGCGTGAAGCTAAGTTAAGTTAAACTTAATTCAGTTTTCAAAGAAAAGAGTAAAATCGCAATCGCCTCTCAGACTACACCTCCATATTTCTGTGTTATCATTACACATATATAGGGAAATAATTCTTGATAGTGCAATACAGATATAGTCATAATAAATTCCGTGGATTAATTGAATTTTGTTAATCTGTATTTAGCGAATGTGTCTGTAATATATAATTGCTTGTTTAACGTGTACTACATGGTAATATGGTAATGTTTTACTTTAGATACGATAGTAAATTTATATTACCTTTATAATATAATATATTAACCGTTATAGTCGTGGTAAAGTGATAGGTGCTGGTTAAAATCCTTTATATAATTGTATTATGTAGTTTTTAAGTTTCTTTACTTACAATAATATAATACCTTTATTTTTTTTTTATTTATGAACTGATGAAAATAAAACAAACACTAAGTCTTAAGGGAAGGTCTCCATTTTAATCTAATATAAATATAATTTATCGTGTATAAAAGAGATATTTATATAAAAGTGTGTATTTGAATTTAAATTTCGGCGAAGAAAAGTGTACTTTTTGGTTTTTAGGGTTCTGTGCAATGCATCCCCTATGCACTTCTATATATTTTTAAATCAAATATTTAAATTTACTGGCCCTTTAAGCACAAAAAACAGGAAGATTCTGAGACAATGCAAACCAAAGTTGTGAGCTTGCAACGTTTTTAAAATCTTACAATGGAAATGACGAAGAATATTTGGCAAGAAAAAAGAACTCGAATTAGAAATAAAAGATAGATACTTATTAAGAAAGCATATTAGCGCTTACTTAATAAGTATCTATCTTTTATTTCTAATTCGAGTTTGAGCGCAGCGGGATTTGAACCTGTCTTTGGGATCTATCCACAGACACTTGAACGGATTCCAAGAGAGTTTCAAATCTTCTCAAAACTATTTAAATTTCATAATTCATATATATATATATATATATATATATATATATATATATATATATATATATATATATATATATATATATATATATATATATATATATACTCGTACTTAAATTAGTACAAAATGAGTACATACGCCCGCAAACATAATTTTGTCAATATCTATACGTTGTAATTACCCTATGACCCACAATACTATAATGAAAAAACAACAAACAACCCTTAGTAGCGTAGTCTGACTCTCAGGTCAAACAGTTTTTTAAAATTTTATATTACTAACAACCAAAATGCGGCTTCGTCCGCAACAAAATTTAAAACTAAAAGAATCCCCGGCATTAAAAATTACTACTCATCTTGGCAAAGTAATTGTATTAGGATATACTATAGATAGACAACTGCAAGTTCCATTTTCATTAAAAAGATAAAACCGCGATGACTAAGATTTCAAGCAAAAAAGCCGCACTCAAATAATTTATTAATTCAGGAGCTACTGTGCCACAGACACACATATCAAACATACAACACCTCTATATTTGCGTCAAAATGCTTAAAAAATATTTTACCAAATTATTAGCTTCACGTATCAAGCACATGGCAGGGTAGGCAGAGGGAACATGGGAACTTTGTGTTAAAACACTTTGTTACGTTCCCTACTTTTGAGGGGAATGTATTCGAGGTGTTATGTGTTGAGTGGTGGAACTCAACGCCGCGTTTTCGCCTTGTGAGAGCGAAGAAATGAAAACATTAAATAATTAACTTGAAAATATTAAATATTTTATATCCTCGAGTGAGGAATCGAACCCACAACCTGTCGCTTTTACATTCACGTGCTAGTGCCACTGCACCATGACAGACCTCAAAAAAATTACATCAAAAATACAATTCTAAAGTTAGATATTTTATAACTATGCTAGAATTACTATAGGATATAAAAGGTATTTTAATGTCTATGAAGAAATCGCCTAGTGTAATGCGTCTCCAAAATCGTCTTAAAGACTATTGGCCAGGCAACAAAGAAAATGGTTGAAAATATGCTTCTATTTGTCTGGGTCACAACTAATGTTAACTAAAGTATCTTTTATATACTAATATTTAATTTCATATCTGTTTGTTCGTTGATTATTTATGGACGTACATACTGTATACTGTACGTGCTTCACATTATTATATAGTCATATCTAAATCATATTTTTAACATCGATTTTTTGTTATCCTTACCACCTCAATACGTGGCACTCCACTAATGTGCAGTTTTGTAGGAACATTCTTCCACGCGCCAATTCCAACGCGCAACAGAAGATGATCTAAATATTAAATGGATACCGTCAAAAAACGCATCTATCCCCACTTTAAAAACCGGAAAGTATGTAGTAGCTGCTGTGGTGTTGCACGGGGCTATGCGCGGCGGTAGTTATCATCAGATGACCCGTACGCTCATTCGCCTTGTCTTGTGAAAGAAAAGGAGGCAAATAATGTTTCCCTTTGAGGTCTTGTTGTAGCGCGCTAGCACAAATGTGTGACTGTAAGCACGTCAGATTATGGGCTAGAACCCCACTCAAAAATTAAATCAAATTTTAATCATTTCTTTTCTTTGGTGACATAGCAAAGCGCGAGGTTGAGTTCCGCCGCAAACGCAAATTCGGAGAAGGGAACAGAGTGTCCTAACACTAGGTTTCCGAGTTCCCTGTACCTTGCCATTTGCGGGATACACTGTAACACTGAAACATTAAGAGAAGTATTTGTAAAATACATCACAAGCAAACCCACGTACAAAAATAACTTCAACTATAATCGCCGAACATTTGGCACACATTTCACTTGCTATTTACATATAATATGGCCTTAATGATGCCTCGTTTTAGTATTCTACTTCTGCGGTATTAATAGCGGTTATGATGTATTTTTTAAAGTACAATCGCATTCGAGAAGCGTAGAGGAACGAGTGTGGGATTGTAAATGCGATAAGATCCCGCACATGACAGGGTAGGTAGAGGGAACTTGGGAACCTAGTGTTAAGACACTCCACTTCCGTTCCCCAGTTTCCACCGAATTTGAGGTATCGCTTGTTGAGTGGCGGAACTCAACGCCGCGTTTTGCCTTATTACTAGAACGAAGAAATAAAAACATTAAGTATTAAAATTGGATATATTAAATATTTCGTTTTCTCGATTGGGCCACAAGCTGTCGGTTACAGACACACGCTTGTGCCGTTGCGCCACGACAGGCGTCATTTTCTTTTTTTTTACTCTGATAAATAAGACAAAGTGCGGCGTGGTTTCGCCATTCAACACGCAATGTCTCCATATGGAACAGAAATTAGGGAACGCAATTAACTTAATAGGAACGACGACTCCTAACACTAGGTTCTCAAGTTTTCTCTATTTCCCCCTGTCATGTACGGGATACAGCGTAAAGCTGTATATTTTTGTTACATATTATATATAAATATACGCTAAAAATGTTATGCTTCTGAAGCAATCGGCTAAAACAATTTCCCTTTTTACCCTATAAAATACATAAAAAGAACCTCTTCAAAGAATTGCGACTGGGTTATTTAAAAAATGAATGGCAGTGATTGTTGAGTCCATGTAAGTCTTCCATTCAGTTTTCAACGGAGGCTATAAAATTGTCGATTTAGGAATCAATGACGCGGCGTTCCGTGACACTGTAGATTATGGAGTGCCTTTTATATGTAAGTACTTGGATATCAAATGTTGAGGATTCACATTTGTATAAGATACGGTTTATGGGTTTTTTATTGCGTTTTGCTTATATAGTTTTCTTTTCCTGTTTTTCTTTTAGCTTCACGCTGTATCCCGCACATGGTAAGGTATGTAGGAGGAACTTGGGAACCCAGTATTAAGGAACTCAATGCCGCCCTTTGCCTTGTGCAGAGCTACCAGAGCGAAAAAATAAAAATATTAATTATTTTAATTTGAAAATAATAAATATATCCATCACATCTTCGGGTGGTGATCGAACCCACAACCTGTCGTTTATAGTCACACGATTGTGCCCCTACACCACGACATACGCCTCACTCCATTATTGAATCAATTTGGAAACCGCCAACAATAACGGACGAGTGTTAACACGTTGCTGGTTCGTTTCGCCCTTGGCGGTATAAAATCTTCAATATTTTCGCTTACTCGCGGTAGCTTGGTAAAGATAGCTGAGTTCCACTAAATACTTTACTGTATATATATCGGATATAGTAGACAGAGGGAACCTGAGTATTTATTATGTTAAGATACTACGTTCCCCAATAAGACATTTCCGTTCCCGCTCTCCGCATGGAAGCAGTGCATGTTGAGTGATACAACTTAAGTACTTACTTAGCGCAAGGAAATAAAAATATAATAAAACCAAACAAGTCCTCTAATTGGAATCATACCCACAAACTTTTATTTTTTAGTATCTTAAGTAATAATTACAAATGGTGTCTATCATTTAGAGGCCTCTATCTATCATTTAGTCGTTACTGGGGCAAAACCATGTGAAAAAAACACTCAATGCCACAAATTCGAATGAAAGTGGCAAATGCAACGAAGTGTCTTACTCGACCCTACCACGCCTTGAGCGGGATACCGCGTGAAACTAAGTGAATCTTTTATTTATTTAACCCTTAAGGGCTCTAAACTTCGTATTCACTATCTTAGAAATATCAAACCAAATTGTGAAGTCAACTTAAATGAAAGTGAGTATAAACTACCTACAAGTGTTGCTAATATCAACGCAATCGATCTTCATTTATCGCTCAGCGTGATCTATTGTGTGTAGACGTTATTAGCTTACAGAAAAAATATTACACTACATACTTGAGACTAGTTGTGGCACAAACTGTAAATGCGGTAGGTTGTGGGTTCGATCCCCACTCTAGGATGTGAAATATTTAATATTTCAATTGTTTGCTCTGGTAACAAGGCAAAACGACTCTAATATATTGTTTTGTGCGGGAAATTTATAACTGAAAATAAATAAGTACATACATGAAAGTACAGCTCAGGGAAATATATAGGTTAGATAGTTACAAGTTATTAGAATAAGCACGACATTGAATTCCACTACTCTACATGCAATGCTTAAATACGGCGGAGAGTAGGGAACGGAACGAAGTTTCTTAACACTAGGTTCCCAAGTTCCTACTGCCTACCGAAAAAAAATATTAGTCTATATTGGAGAAACCTATGTTTGTACTATTCTTACAAAGCTGAACAGTTTATTTGGATGCTCACTAATCTTAGGAACTATGATTCTGACAAAAAAAAATGTGCTGGTCTTCATCGCGCTACAAGTTGATAAGTTAAGTTTTTTTTGCCTGTTTTATAAAGCTTTGTTAGTAAGTAGTCCTAGTAAGATCGATAGCTTTTAGATAAAATATTGCTTGTTCACAAAAATATTTACAATTACTTAAAGAACTGTGTACAAACAATCATTTTTTAGCTTAACGCTGTATCCCCGTCGAAAAGCGTATTCAGATGCGAAATTAACTAAGTAATGAAAAATTAATGAAAATAATAAAATTAACGCTGTATCCCGCACATGGCAGGGTAGGCAGAGGGAACATGGGAACTTAGTGTCACCACTCCGTTCGGTATTGCGTGTTGAATGGCGGTACGCCGCGCTTTGCCTTGTTGTCAGAGCGAAGAAAAGAAAACATTATATTTTAATTTATTATACAAAATATTAATTTCGCTTCCTCCACTTGTGCCCCTGCGCCAATACAGGCCTCACTTAGGAAACTAATTAAGATTATACATCTACTGTAAATTATATTTTGAAAACAGCATCTGTGCAACTGTGAAGAGAGCTACTTAATTTCTTGCCGGCTCTTCCTGTAGAAATGACACTACAGACATTTCTATGTATCTTGGCGATTAAAAAGTGCTTTTGACACCTAATTTAATAAGCAATATTTTGATGTTGATTATCAACTTCTATTATGCTGGACATTACATTCCTACTTGTTAATTCGGTGATTAAGAGACAATATTAACTTCTGTGTATATATGTTGATGTATTATATGACCATAAAAATATTATTGTTTACTAAGAATATAAGCGGCTTCAAGCTTGTGACCGTATCTTGTAGCAAGGCAGGTAGAGAGAACCTAGTGTCAAGACACTCCGTTCCTCACTTTTTGGTGAATTTATCAAGTTATTTCATATTGTGTGGCGGAACTCAAAGCCACTCTTTGTCTTTCCCGGAATTGCCATCGAACCTACGACTCGATCTATATTTGTTGTACATTGTGCTATTGCACCACAGAAGCGGATTTCTAGCTGTTACAATTTTTTTTGTCATGCTCGTGAGATACCAGAAGAGCTACAGGCAGTCCTTAAATTGGTCGTAGATGCTCTGTTTGATGGTTTCTATGTCGTATCAACCTGGAAACATTGCCACTGGTAGACTATTACATATTTATGTGGCACGTGGAATGAAGTTCCTATGAAACGTTTCCATGTCGTATTGACTTCTAGATATAGTTTAAGATGTTTTCACTTTTTCTCAAACCTCCTTCCTTAATTCAGCAGAAAAAGATTTTTTCTAGTCGAAAAAATAGTTCCTGAGATAAACGCGTCCAAACACACAAACGCTTAAATTTTATAATGGTAGTACAGATCTGTACTAAGAAAAACACTAAACAAGTTTTTCCAAGTCACGTAATGATATTGCAGGTACACGCTTTACCACTCACCTTAGGTGATGAATGATTTGCAGAAACCCCCCAAAAGTTTTTAATTCGAAGCACTAAACCAAAAACGTGATAAATGGAATGTTTTCACGCTTTTTCTTGTATTTGAATTTCTCCTTTTAAATTGATTATTTATTATTGTGATTAGCGGGAATTTTCTCGTTTTGGCAATAATGCGGTGTTCGGTTTTTTTTATGGAAAAATACGGCAAACGAGCGTACGGGTCACCTGATGGTAAGTGATCACCGCCACCCACGGCCTCGTGTAGCACTAGAGGAGCTACAGGAACTTCCGCCAATGAGTTACTGTTTCTTGACATTGATACTTAATTAGGGTTTCGTACCTTAAATGATAAAACGGAACCCTTATAAGATAAATTATATAGTCTAAATGAAATGGAATATTTAAAATTTTCAAATTGAACTATTTAATATTTTTTACTGTAACAAGGCAAAGAGTGGCTTTGAATTTATTACCCAGAACACAATACCTCAAATTCGGAATGCGGTAGAGAATAGAACAAAATGTTTTAACATTAGGTTCCCAAGTTCCCTCTGCCTACCCTGCCATGTGCAAGATATAGGATGAAATTAAAAAAAAAGTAAAATATTAAGCCAAAAGGAACTAAAACCTAAGTTTCCTAATATAATACAGTTAATGAAACGACGGATACTCTCTTGATAATATTTGTCGTGACGGCTCATAATAAATGAAGTGTCATTTATAACTTTGCTAAACGCTGAACTAAGAAGACGCTAGTAATGTAATTGAATGAAATACTTAGGCTAAATAAAAAAAATATATGTACATATTAAAATATTTCTTTATAAAACGCATAAAAAAACGGAACGTAGTGGGCTTGCTCACGCCTCTTGAACGTTATCGTGGGCTTAGAGTGTAAGACAGCTAAATCTGTTTTTCGTTGCTATGTGTTATTCGAATGGTATTTAAGTGTATGAGACACTTAAATACCATTCGAAAAATACAACATAAATATTTATTTTATTATAGAGAATTTATTATTATATTTTTTATGGCAGCTAAAGGTAAGTATTTACTGTCACTCTCGATTAAATGAAAAAGCCTTATTGGCCTCGATGATAATGTAAGAATGTCAGGTCAAAAGAGAATGTCAACTTCTCTAAGAGTCTTTATAAAAAGCATCATGACAATGGACGAGGCGAGATATTGCAGAGACACTCTGTTTTCTCTATTACTTTCACTATGTTGTTTTTTTTTAATATTATTGAGAGGCGGAACTCAACGTCGCGCTTTGCCCTCTTACCAGAGCGAAGAAATAAAAATATTAAATATTTAAATTGAAAATATTAAATATTACATTTTGATGTTTCATATTTGTTGTATGAATAATTCCATATTAATTCCTATTTCATATGTTAAACTGGGGCCACGTTATTAGAGCAAAGTACCAAACTAATAGAACTACGTTTGAATAATAAACTGATATTACGAGAGCGGGATAACTCTTTACCGCAAAACTTCATTTGGTGAAGATGAATGGATACTGTTTAATTGTGGTCGAAATTTATTATTGAATCTTATTTTTCTTAGTTGCCTTAGTATTTTTTGTCAGTTTCACGCTGTATACCGCACATGGTAGGATAGGCAAAGAAAACTTGAGATCATATTCTCCGTTCTGTTCCTCACTTTCCGCAAAATTTGAGGTATTGCGATTTGAGTAGCGCAAATAAACGTCGCCCTTCGGCTTGTAGAAATTAAATTATAAAATACTTCTTTGAGTGGAGATCGAACCCAAAACTTATCGTTTACTGACAGTAAGCGGCGAGTTAAACTTAGCATTATTATTTACATTAACTTAGCATTCAGATCTCTTTGCCTACACTACCAGATGTGGGATATAACATGAAGATAAAAAAAAATAAATGCTGAGGCCTTTCGTGGCGCTGGGGGACATGTAAACACAGCAAGTTTAGTTTAGGAAATTAAATATTAAATATTTTCTGGTAACACAACACGCACTAGGTTCCCAAATTCCCTTTGTCTACCATGCCATGTGCGGGATACAGAGTGATTCTGAAAAAAAAATCATAATTTTCTCAAGTGGAACCCACAAAATACTTGTATTTATGTTATTAAACAAACTCCGGCGTTAGGTTCCGGCATACAATAAGACAAAATAAAGACGATCAGTAAAATTATCCTGTTAAATAACATCTTAAATATATATTTTTTAAATATATAATAATATTTAAGATGTTATTTAAGAGAATAATTTTACTGATCGTCTTTATTTTGTTTTATGTACAATTTTTATTCAGAATAAAATTAAAACAAATATTAAATCCTTCTATCTTACAAACCCAAACAATAACTGTGTATCTTAAAACCACAATGTATGGTCTAAGAGCTAACGGCTAAATTTCCATTTTGAATCGACAAACTGATTTTTTAATATTACTGTCTTTCACTCAGCTTCACGCTGTATCCCGCTAATGGCAGGGTAGGAAGTGGGAACTTAGGAACCTAGTGTTAAGACACTCCGTTCCACTTCCATTCCCCACTTTCCGCTGAATTTGAGGCATTGCGTGTTGAGTGGTGGAACTCAACGCCGCGCTTTGCCTAATTACCAGAGCGAAGAAATGAAACATTACATATTTAAATTGAAAATATTAAATATCTCATTTCCTCGGGTGGGAATCGAACCTGTCGGTTACAGTCACATACTTGTGCCGCTTCGCTAAGACAGGCCTCGATTTTCCTCTGATTTTTTAATATATTTTTATAATATAATTTCCATACGTAAATATAATACAATAAAATATCGCTTAGCGAGATTCTTTAGTTTATAGGTCTAATAGGTTGCCAGAATTAAAAGATTGAACCTGTTACCTTCTTTTGTTCAATTTACAAATGGCTTCTTTGTGTACGATAAGTTTCTGATAATTTATTGTACAGATACATCTGTAATTTATTGTACACACAATGCTGTGTTTTTTAATTACTCAAGTATGAAAATATCTGTTAGATAAATTAATAAGAAAAACAATGCTCATTGTTAAACAATTTCTAACTATAAGTATTTTAAGAATTTTCATGAACTTAACGTTTTTGTAAAGAAACTTCGGCAGATAACCAAAAATAATATAGATTATTACATTCTATATTAAAAGTACTTGTTACTACTTTAACCTACAAAATAACATTATTATATATAAAACATTCAATAAATATCAAATCCAATGCGAATATTTATATGAATATATAAACAATATATTATCTTAGCTTCTTTAATGAAGGTAAAGTTGCTGGTGACATCATTTACTTTACTTACGTTTTAAATATAAAAATGATTTTAGATGATAGGCTGTGGCTCGAATGAAATATCTGATATTTTCTCTTGCTCTCGTAACAAGGCAAAGGACGGCGTTGAGTTCCGCGAAAGTGAGGAACGGAACGGGAAGGGGAGTGAACTTGGGAACCTAGAGTTAAGACACTCTTAACACTAGGTTCCCAAGTTCTCTCTGTCTATCCTGCCATGTGCGTGAAGCTGAGTGAGTGAATTATATTTGACATCGAGCAAAGCTGCATTCAGAAGGTAGTCTCACATTGTCTTTCAATACATTTCTAGTACCGTTTTCAAGAGCTCAGTGAAATTGCTTACTCGAAGTCCATTTAGGATTAAGATACTTGAAATCACCAAAATTGACACGGTCTTTTAGGCAAATTGTAAGGGTTAGTAAATGGCGAACTTCGGATGGATGGGCCGACGCATACCATCTGTATATATTATTCTTTGACGGTATTTCGATAAACGTTTTAGCACTCTACTAAATTTATTCGGCCGTTCGTAATGTGTTGGTAATAAAAAATGAATGTATAGAGTGAAAAAAGAAAGAAAGAAGGGGTTCTAGGAACGAATTTTATATATAAAACTAGCCCTAAAATAAGCCTAAAATATTTTTTTTAGTTCAATAAAATATTCAGATTTGTTTGAACAAAATTATTAAATTTTATGATGTAAACTGCTGTAAGTTATAATCAATTTGTCGATTCAATTATAAAACTTTTACTTTTCATCTGGAAATTACGCTTAGTTTGTATGACAGTTTATACATTCTTAGTAGTGATTGTTATCGCTGAAAAGAAGCTACACCGAAACGCTTAATATTGTGGTTTTTTTCTAAGCGTGAACGCTATATCTCGCACATGATACGCAGAGGGAACCTGGGATCCTGGAAACCTAATTTTAAGACTGTTTGATTTGGGGAATAGCCTGTTCAGTGGTGGAACTCAACGCCCGCTTTGCCTTGTTACCAGAGCGAAGAAATGAAAAGATTAAATATTTCTCCTCCTCGAATTAGGTTCAAACCCCCACTTGCATTGTTAACAAGGGGCGTGGGTTCAAATCTAAAAGATTCTTCTTCTAATTAAGTATTTTTCTACGTTTTCTAAACAAGTATTTTTCTTTGCTTATTGCGGCAGAATTACTTTAGAAAGAAAATATGCTTTTTGATAATTTATAATACATTTTTCCATTTATATAAGTATATACAATTATATAGCAGCAGTCAGCTATTCAATAATCTGTAATTTGGCTTATGTATGTGTCAAGATGTCATGTCGTCCTCTAGGCGACATTGTCACGCTTTTTTATTTAGCTGGTTCACAGTTACTAATGCTGTTGAATTTTAAGTTTCCATATGATTTTTGTAAAGTTTGCAAGTTATTGTGGTGATTTTCGATGTTCAATTTGTATGCACTCAAAGTAGTACTACTATTTTGCGTAAAAAATACTAGAAATCTAAGTTTTAGTACTACTATAACGGCTTTGACAAAAAAGGAGAATAACATTTCTCTGAACCAACACTTCGTTTTCGGGTTTCCTCTAGCATTCAAGACATCGTGTATTGACTTTCTTAATTCAACGCCAAGTTTACTGTAAAAGAATTCTTCTAGTTAATATTTTAAAATAAAATGTATAAATGTTTCATATTTTACTTTTATATTTCTATAGATACTTCTGTTTTTCTACACTGTGCCGCCAGCAGTTTTTGTTTTAGTTAATTGCTGTTTGGGAGACTAGCGATTTACATTCCGAGAGAAATGAACTCGGTTCTTAATGAATAAAAGTTGGTAAAAAAGAAGGTTTAAAGTTGATTGTACACTTTTTAAGTATTCAGTAGCTATAATTATATGTACATGTATATACATTCCGCAAATGGCAGGGTAGGTAGAGGGAACATAGGAACCTAGTGTTAAGACACTCCATTCCACGTCTGCTCCTTACATTTTGCTAAATTTGAGGCATTCCGTGTTGAGTGGCGAAGCTCAACGCTACGTTTTGCCTTGTTATCAGAGCGAAGAAATGATAATATTAAATATTTCATCTGAAAGTATTTTATTTCCCCGAGTGGGGATAGAACCCACAACCTACAGATTCCAGGAACTTCTTTGCCTTTTCCAGATTTTATTTAGTCTCAAGTTTCAATTTTGATTGGTTTTAAAAATTCAACACTTTCCTTTAACTTATTACAAGAGGAAAATCATCCTCTTTCGTGGAAATTGAATCCACTAACGGCTCGTTTAGTGTCACTTTTTCCTTTAAATTAGGTCACATAAATTCCGCACTCACCACTCAGTTACCTGTCTGCCTTTGACTCGACTAAGTGACAAATCCTTTCTAAACGAACGCATTCCTACAAACGGTACACGTTCATTTTGATTTTGATTTTGACTGTGACCTGCCTGTCTGTTTGTGACACCGTAGCTCCTGAATGAATGAATATATT